>PVHX01016815.1:0-42008 GCA_004024805.1 Geosciurus inauris
AGTTTCATTTTGGTGCATATGAATTTCCAGTTTTCCCAGCACCATTGGTTGAAGAGCCTATATTTTCTCCAATGTATGTGTTTGACACTTTTGTCTAGTATAAGATAACTGTATTTATGTGGGTTAGTTTCTGTGTCTTCTATTCTGTACCTTTGGTCTACATGTCTATTTTGTTGCCAGTACAATACTGTTTTTGTTACTATAGGTTTGTAGCATAGTTTAAGGTCTGGTATTGTGATGCCTCCTGCTTCACTCTTCTTGCTAAGGATTGCTTTGCCTATTCTGGGTCTCTTATTCTTCCAAATGAATTTCATGATTGCCTTTTCTATTTCTCTAAGGAATGATATTGGTATTTTATTTGGAATTGCATTGAATCTGCATAACACTTTGGGTAGTATGGCCATTTTGATGATATTAATTTTGCCTATCCAAGAGCATGGGAGATCTTTCCATCTTCTAAGGTATTCTTCAATTTCTTTATTTAGCACCCTGTAGTTTTTATTGTAGAGGTCTTTCACCTCTACAAATTAATTCCCAAGTTTTTTTTTTTTTTGAGGATATTGTGAATGAGAAAGATTTCCTAATTTCTCTTTCAGAGGATTCATCACTGATGTATAGAGGTACAATTAATTTATGGTGTTGATTTTATATTCTGCTACTTTGCAGAATTCATCTATTGATTCTAGAAGTTTTTTGGTGGAATTTTTTGGAACCTCTAAGTATAGAATCATGTTGTCAGCAAATAATGGTAGTTTGAGTTTTTCTCTTCCTATTCATATCCCTTTAATTTTCTTCATCTATCTAATTGCTCTGGCAAGAGTTTCAAGGACTATGTTAAATAACAGTTGTGAAAGATGGTATCTCTGTCTTGTTCCCATTTTTAGAGGGAATGCTTCCAATTTTTCTCCACTTAGGATGATGTTGGCCTTCAGTTCAACATAGATAGCTTTTACAATATTGAGATGTGTTCCTACTATCTCTAGTTTTTCTAGTGTTTTGAACATAAAAGGGTGCTGTATTTTGTGAAATGCTTTCTCTACATCAATTGATAAAATCATATGATTCTTATCTTTAAATCTATTGATGTGATGGATTATGTTTATTGATTTATGTATGTTGAAAAAAACTTGCATCAATGGAATGAACCCCACTTGATCATGGTGCACTATTTTTTTAATATATGTTTGTATGTGATTTGCTGAAATTTTATTGAGAATTTTTGTATTTATGTTCATCAGGGTTATTGGTCTGAAATTTTCCTTTTTTGATGTGACTCTCTATGGTTTTAATATCAGTGTGATATGTGTCTCATAGAATGAGTTTGGCAGGGTTCCCTTCTTTTCTGTTTTGTAAAATAGTTTGAGGAGTATTGTAATTAATTCTTCTTTGTAGGTCTTGTAGAACACTGCTAAGAATCCTCCTGGTCCTGGACTTTTCTTGGTTGGTAGGCTTTTGATGGCATCTTCAATTTCCTTGATTGAAATTCATCTCTTTAAGTTGTGTATGTCCTCCAGGTTGAGTTTGGGTAGGTCATATACCTCTAGCAATTTGTTGGTGTCTTCAGGGTTTTCTATTTTACTAGAGTATAAATTTTCAACATAATTTTTAATTATGCTCTGTATTTCAGTAGTGTCTGCTGTGATATTTCCTTTTTCATCATGAATATTAGTAATTTGAGTTTTCTCTCTCCTTCTTTTCATTAGTGTGGCTAAGGGTTTGTCAATTTTGTTTATTTTTTCAAAGAACCAGCTTTTTGTTTTGTCAGTTTTTTGAATTGTTTTTGTTTCAATTTCATTGATTTTAGCCCTGATTCTAATTATTTCTTGTCATCTATTTCTTTTGATGTTGTTTGTTCCTCTTATTATAGGGCTTTCAGATGTAGTGTCAAATCATTGATATGTGGAATTTTTCTTCTTTGAATAAACAAGCTTAATGCAATGAACTTTCCTCTTAGCACTGCCTTCACAGTGTCCCAGAGATTCCGATATGTTGTATCAGAGTTCTCATTTACCTCTAAGAATTTTTTTATCTCCTCCCTGATGTCTTCTCTTACCCATGCAACATTCAATAGAATATTATTGAGTTTCCAGGGGTTGTAGTAGATTCTTTTTTAAAAACTGTCATTAATTTCTAATTTCATTCCATTATGGTCAGATAGAATGCATGGTAGTATCTCTAGTTTTTTGTATTTGCTAATACTAGCTTTGTGGCCTAGCATATGATGTATTTTGGAGAAGGAACTATGTGCTGATGAGAAAAAAAAGTGTATTTGCTTGTTGAAGGATGGAATATTCTATATATGTCTGTTAAGTCTAGATTATTGATTGTTCAATTGAGTTTTGTAGTGTCTTTGTTTATTTTTTGTTTGGAAGATCTTTTCCCTGGTGAGAGAGGTGTGTTAAAGTCACCCAGTACTATTGTGTTGTGTTCTATTTGGTTCTTGAGTTGAGAAGTGTTTGTTTGACATACATGCTTGCCCCACTGTTTGGGGCATAGATTTTTAAGATTGTCATGTCTTTTTGATATATAATTCTCTTAAGCAGTATGAAATGACCTTCTTTATCCATTTCACTAACTTTGGCTTGATGTCCACTTTATGTGATATGAGGATGGAAACCCCTGCTTGTTTGTGCAGTCCATGTGAGTGGTATATTTCTTTCCATCCTTTCTCCTTCAATATGTGATTGTCTCTTTCTATGAGTCTCTTGGATGCAGCATATGGTTGGGTATTTTTTAAAATCTAATCTGCCAGTCTATGTCTTTTAATTGCTGATTTCAGGCCATTGACTTTCAGTGTTATTATTGAGACATGGTTTCTACTCCCAGACATTTTGGTTTATTGTTAGTCTTTAACTTGGCTGGTTTTCTCCTTTGATTGGCCTTTCCTTTAGTGTAGTTCCTCCCTTTTCAGGTTTTCTTTGTTGATTTTATTTTCTCCTGTTGGAATATTTTGCCAAGTATGTACTGTAGTGCAGGCTTTCTTACTGTAAATTCTTTTAATTTTATCATCAAATCTAAAACTTAAGTTTGCTGGATATAAAATTCTTGGTTGGCATCCATTGTCTTTCAGAACTTGGTATACGTTGTTCCAAGCTCTTCTAGCTTTAAGGGTCTGGGTTGAGAAGTCTGCAGAGATCCTAATTTGTTTCCCCCTATATGTAATCTGATTCTTTTCTCTTGTGGCTTTTAAGATTCTCTCCTTATTGTATATACTAGGCATTTTCATTATGATGTGCCTTAGTGTAGTTCTGTTGTGATTGTGTACATTTGGTGTCCTGTAAGCCTCTTGTATTTGATTATCCAACTGGTTCTTCATGTTTGGAAATTTTTCTGATATTATTTTATTGAATAGATTGTTCATTACTTTGGTTTGAAATTCTATGCCTTCCTCTATCCCAATAATTATTAAATTTGATCTTTTCATGTTATCCCGTAATTCTTGGATATTCTGTTCATGGTTTTTACTGTCTTTACTGTGTAGTCAACTCTATTTTCAAGAGTAAACATTTTGTCTTCATTGTCTGAGATTCTGTCCTCCAAGTGATATAATCTATTGGCGATGCTTTCTATTGAGTTTTTGATTTAGTTCATTGTTTCCTTCATTTTGAGGATTTCTATTTGGTTCTTTCTAAGAATCTCTATCTCCTTATTGAAGTAATCTTTTTCTTCTTGTATTTGCCTATGTAGCTCTTTATCAAAATGATCTTTTGCTTCCAGAGTTTGCTCTCATATCATCCTTTAAGTCACAGAACATTTTAATTATGTACATCCTGACCTCCTTCTCTGACATTCTTCTGCTGTGCTGACCATGGATTCTAATAAAGTAGTATTTTGGTTTGTTTCAGGCACTTTCTTCCCTTGTTTGTTCATGTTGTTTGTGTGTCTTCGCTTCTAGCACTACAGATCCAAGGTGTTACAGTTTTTATCCTATAGTATTGTAGATTCCCTACGGGGTTCTAATACCTCTCCTTTAAGGGGAGACCAATATTAACAGATCTCAATACAAACAATATATAATTTTAAATCAAGTAGGTCCTAATAGGACACTTAGTCTTTGTCACAATATACAGAAATTATGAGTTCAATAAGTATCTACTATATAAACCATAAGTTTGCAAAAGTGTCTACAGTTCCTGCTTGTGGGCTAGAGAACCAGATGTGGTGTAGGATGAAATGTTAGGGTGGTAGTAAGTGAGGATATAGTTATTAGATCCTAGAAAGCATGAAAGAGGAATCCAAAAGCAATTGACTATTAGCAGAAAGAGAGAAAGAGATTTGGGGAAGACCAGTAAGTAAGCAGAAAATAGAGTACAACTAATGAGGAGACATAAAAATTAAGAAAAATAAAACATGTACAGTTGGAAGTTACAAGACTATATAATACAACTGTAGTATACCAATCAGATATCCCAGTCCTCAGTAGCCTAACGCATAAAAAATACTTGTTTTCACAAATGTTGGGGATGTGAGGGCAGGAAAGGAGTGAGAGGGGGAAATGAAGAAAAAGAAAGGAAGAGAAATGAAAAAAAGAAAAAAGGAATAGAAAGAAAAGGTAAAAAGTGTCAATGTAAATAAACAGGATTGCTTCCCTTTTCTACCAGTAGGTGGAGTTGTCTGTTGCTTACTGGCATCTGCCCACTCAGGTCAAGGATAGTGAAGCTGGAGTCTCACAAAGAAGTTGTCCGCTTAAAGACAGGGTGAAGGGCAGGGGTGGACCAGGCTGTGGTATTGGGTGATGTGTTCAGAGATGCAGCTCTGTGGTGTGCTGTGCAGAAGTAAATGTTTGTCTCCAGATCCTGTCCTGTGTCCTCAGATGTAGGTGAACATGGAGGATCTTCCCTGGTAGATGGAGATCCACAAAAGAACAGCAGCCAGGGGTGCTTCATGGGAGCCAGGGGTCCTACCTGAGAGCAATGGCTAAGGTTTCTGCATGGGTGAGTGACCCAAGTTCCTGCAGGGTGTGTGGGCACTGGAGCCAGGGATCCTGTGCAGGAGTAGTTTTTGCACAGGCAATTGGTTAGAGTCCTGCTCCAGAGTGTGTGGCTGTGTTCCTGAGCCTGCTTGCAGCTGGCGTGCAAACTCTGGGCCCTGGTGATCCTGTGGGCACATGACTGGCATTTCTGGGTGGAGGCTGCTGTCAGGTGTCCTCTAAAAACTCACTGAGAAACAGTGTTTCCACTACTTTAAACCCCAGTCCTTGAGAGACTAGGAATGCCACATCTGTCTAGGCTGCCATTTTGGAACTGATTCAACGGATTCTATTATTGTCGTATCTTGGTTTATTTGATTATGTACATGTTGATTATATATCTTCCTTTCTTGCAGTGCTGATCTGAGGTATTGCAGTTTCTATCCTATAATCTTGTAGTGACCCTACAGATTACCTATATTTCACCTTGGAGTTCATATCCAGTCCCCAGCAGGTGTCCTCAGATGGACACTACTGCCCCTAAAGATGGTAGCATTGGTAGTGGAGGTAACTCAAGAAGACAGTAGGGGTGGCTCAAGATAGATGCAAACACTTTCAGAGATGGGGCTAAAAGGGTGGTATTTACAATGGCTTTGAGCTGATTAATGGGAGAGGCAGTGCTGGGGTGTGCTGAGCTGTGGTGGGCCACTGCCTCCAGGGCCTATCTATGTTTCCAAGGTGGAGGCAACTACATGGGAAGAGCTATGGTGATGGCTGCAGTGTCCCAGGATGGATACAGGAAGGGAGCAACAGCGTGGATCTCCACTCTGTGTAGGGGCAGTCCTAGACCTGGGCTCTCACATAGGCTTGTGAGGGCAGTCCTAGGCCTTATCTTGGCCTGGCCTCCCTCAGGGGTCCCAGGTGGTGAGCCTGGGCCTGGGCACCCATGGATCAGCAGGGGCTCTGGCTCAGAATGGTGTGAATAGTCCAAGGCCATACTTAGACCCAGGATCCCACAGGGGTCCCTGGGCCTGGGTCTGGGTTCTCCCATGGGTCAGCAGATTGAAGGGTAGCAGTCTTGGGCCTGACCTTGGCTGGGTTCCCACGGAGGTCCTTGGAGGTGGTCCTGGGCCTTGACCTGTGCTCCCGCTGGTCAGCAGGGGCTCTGGCCTAATTTCTAGCATTTTTGAAGCTAGTTATTTTTCATGGATCAGTATTTTGAAGGGACTAGGATATTTGATTAGAATATTTCAGTTTTGTTTTGAGTTCTTTTACTTTAATTTTTAATTTTAAAATTTTTACTTTATTTTTTCTCTCACTTAACTCTTTCCTTTGACTCTTTTTCTCTCTTTTCTTCTGCTAACAGCCAATCCCTATTGTTCTCTCCTTCACTCATTCTTTATTTTTTACTTCTCTCTTCTCTCCTCCTCCATCATAACCATCAGAACCTACATCACCTTCACCTATCCAACACTTGAAATTGTAAACCATTTTACAAACTTATTGTTTTATTGTAGACACTAACTGATCATATCATTTCTGTTTATTGTGACAATTAACTTTGTAGACATCAAAGCATGAGCTATTTGATTTAATGCTATATATTGTTTGCATTGGTTATTAAATATTTGTTTCCCCCTAAATGGTGATGTACTTATTGTAATACCTTGGGGATACTATAAGTCCACAGGGTAGAAACACTATTGCCTCAAAGCCATACTGTTACATGGGTAGACACAGAAAGAAGATGAAAAATCAAGGAAACAAATCACCCCAAACAAATCAAGATATTTCAGGAAGAGAATCCATCCACACCACAACAGAATAAATGTCTGAGAAGGAGTTTAGAACATGCATAGTTAAACTGATCTGTGAAGTAAAGGGTTATGTAAGAGAGCAAAGAGTGATGTAAGAGGTAGAAAAACATCACTTTAATAAAGAGATAGAGATACTGAGGAAAAAAAACTCTTAGAAAATACAAAAAAAAAATAGATACACCTTATATTCTATTAAAATGTAGAAAATGAAATTCAAAAAAATGGTAAAATAAAAAAATAGAAGATACTCTAACACCTAGAGACTAAATAATATGCTACTGAATGATGAATGAATAACAGAAGTAGTCAGGGATGAAATAAAAAAATATTTAGAAGTAAATGGGAATAGTATCATAATATATCATATCTTGGGGACAACATGCAAGCAGTTCTAAGAAGAAAGTTCATTGCACAGAGTTCATTCATTAAAAAAATAGAAATTCAATGAATACATGACCTAACATTACATCTCAAAGCCCTACAAAAAGAAGAACAAATCAGCATCAAAAGCAGTAGAGGACAGGAAATAAAATCAGAGCTAAAATCAATGAAATTCAAATTTAAGAATTTCAAAAAATCAATGAAGCAAAACCTAAGTTCTTTGAAAAAATAAATAAAATGGATAAATCCTTAGCCAGGCTAACAAAAAGAAAGAAAAAACTCAAATCACAAAAATCTTTGATGGAAAAGGATATATCATGATAGACACTACTGAAGTACAGATGAGAATTAGAGGATATTTTGAAAATTTATATCTTAATAAAATAGAAAATAATGATAATATTGACAAATTTCTAGAGACTTATGATCTACCCAAATTGAATCAGGAGGACATAGAAAATTTAAAAAATCAATTTTAAGAAATGGAATTAAGTATGATATCAAAAACCTACCAACAACAAAAAGCCCAAGACCAGATATTCTCAGTCAAGTTCTACCAGACTTTCAAAGAAGAATTAACACCAATCTTCCTCCAATTATTTCATGAAATACAAAAGGAGGTAACCCTTCCAAACTTGTTATATGAAGCTAGTATTGCCTTGATAACAATACCAGACAAAGACACATCAAGGAAAGAAAGCTTTCCTTGATGAACAACATCCCTGATGAACATAGATGCAAAATTTCTTAATAAAATTCTGGCAAATCAAATACAAATCATATTAAAAATATTGTGCACCATGATCAAATTGGGTTCATCCCAGGGATGTAAGGTTGATTCAATATTAAAAAAATTTAAAAAAATGTAATTTATCTCATCAATAGACTTAAAGGCAAGCATCACATCTCAATAGATGCAGAAAAAGCATTTTACAAAATACAACATTCAATCATGTTCAAAACACTAGAAAAACTAGGGGTAGTAGGAACATACCTCAACATTGTAAAAACTATATATGTTACACCCAAGGCCAATATCATTCTAAATGGAGAAAAATTGAAGCATTTCCTCTAAAAACTGGAACAAGACAAGGATGCCTTCTTTCACCACTTCTATTCAACATAATCCTTGAAACTTTAGCCAGAAAATTAGAAGAAATAAAGTAAGTAAATGGATACAAACAGGAAAGGAAGAACTTAAACTATCCCTATTGCTGATGACATAATGCTATATTTAGAAGACCCAAAAAACTCCACCAGAAAACTTCTAGAATTCAAAAACATATTCAGCAAAGTAGCAGGATATAAAATTAACACCCACAAATCAATTGTGTTCCTACATATCAGTGATGAATCAACTGAAAGAAAAACTAGGAAATCTATCCCATTCACAACAGCCTAAAAAAAAAAAAATACTTGGGAATCAATCTAACAAAAGAGGCAAAAGACTCCTACAACCAATGAACAGTACAGAACAGTGAAGAAAGAACTTAGATGACAGAAAGATAGCTCACGTTCGTGGATAGGCAGAATTAACATTGCCGAAATGTCCATACTACCAAAGTTACCATACAGATTTAATGCAATTCCTATTAAGGTTCTGATGACATTCTTTATAGAAATAGAAAAAGAAGTCACAAAATTCATTTAGAAAAATAAGAGGACCAGAATAGCCAACCAAGCCTTAGGAGGAAAAGTGAAGCAGGAGGCATCATAATACCAGATCTTAAATTGTACTGTAGAGCTATAGTAACAAAAATGGCAGGGGATTGGCATGAAAACAGACATGAAGTCCAATGGTACAGAACAGAAGACACAGAGATAAACCCACATAAATAAAGTTATCTCATAGTAGACAAAGGTGCCATACACATACATTGGAGAAAAGATAGCCTCATCAACAAATGGTGCTGGGAAAACTAGAAATCCATATATAGCAAAATGAAATTAAACCCCTATTTCTTACCCTAGACACAGCTCAACTCAAAGTGGGTCACAAACCTAGGCGTTAGACAAGAGACCTGTGCATACTAGAAGAAAATGTAGGCCCAGTTCTCTACCATGTCAGCTTAGGAACTGAATTCCTCAATAAGACTCTTAAAGTGCAAGAAGTAAAAGCAATCAATAAATGAGATGGTACCAACCCAAAAGCTTCTTCACAGCAAAGGAAACAATAAAGAATGTGAAGAGGAAGCCTATAGAATCAGAGAAAATCTTTGCCACCTGCATCTTATATACAGTATTAATCTCCAGGATGTACAATAACTCAAAAACTTAACAATTTTAAGTTTAAAAAAAACCCAACTAATAAATTGGCATAGGAAATAAACATGCACTTCAAAGAAGAAGAAATATGATCAGTCAACTAATATATGAACAAATGGTCAACATCTCTAGCAATTAGAGAAATGTGAATGAAAACGACAATGAAATTTAATCTCACTCCAGTCAGAATAGCAATTATCAAGAATACAAGTAACAATGAATGTTGGCAAGAACGTGGGGGAAAAGATAAACTCATACATTGCTGGTGGGACTGCAAATTGTTACAACCACTCTGGAAAGCAGAATGGTGATTTCTCAGAAAACTTAGAATAGAACCACTATTTGACCCAGTTATCCCACTTCTTGTCATATACACAAAGGACTCAAAGTCAGCATATTATATTGGCACAGCTACATCAATGTTTGTAGCAGATCAATTCACAATAGCTGAAGCTATGGAACCAACCTAGAGGCCCTTCACAAGATGAATGGATTAAAAAAATGAGGTGTGTATACACAATGGAATATTACTCAGCCATAAGGAAGAATGAAATTATGGCATTTGCTGGTAAGTGGATGGAACTGGAGACTATCATGCTAAGTAAAAGAGCCAAGCCCCACAAGAAACCAAAGGCAGAATGTTCTATATGATATGTGGATGCTAACTCACAATAAGTAGGGGAAAGGCAAGAATAGAAGTTCACTGGATTAGACAAAGAGGAATGAAGGGAAGGATGGTAGGATGGGAATAGGAAAGACAGTAGAATGATTTGGACATAACTTTCCTATGTTCACATATGAATACATAACCAGTGAAACTCCACATCACGTATAGCCACAAGAATGGGAAGTTATACTCCATGTATGCATAATATGTAAAACTGTACTCTATTGTCATGTATATCTAAAAATAACAAATGTAAAATTTAAAAAATATTGAAATTCTCTACAAATGCAAAAGTGGAAAAGTGGAGTAATATTTTAAAATAGGCTTTAAAAGTATGGCTTAAGAAAAGTAAAATTAATATAAAGTTATATAAAGAATGAAAAGAAAATGGAAAGAAGCAGACATTAAAACATTAAAAACACTATAATATGGATTATGTAATGTAAATAGTATGTGGGGAGGAATACATCAAGTCAACACAAAAGACAAGACATTTTTAGTGAAATAATAAACTAACATTAATGAGTATAAAATTACTCCATTCAGAGGTACTTGAAATGGAGAGACCTCTTACTGGGAGTTTCAACTTTGGATTTTGATAGATATTGGAAAGGGTAGTAAATTCCCTAGGCTTGATTGTATGACCTCTGAGTGTCTTTGGGTGTGGCAGTAGTGACCCCACCAGCCATGTCTGCCCTGAGTCCAGGAGTATAGTTGGGTTGAGGACCTTGGTTTGCCCTTCTCCAATGTGGGTTAAGAGATCTGAAAGTTCTGTAATAAATCCTGGCACTTCTTGATATCCAGATACTTGAATATATTTAACTGTACCATGCTGTGGCAGGTGTTTATGCACCCACCTAATTCTCAGTATATGGTAAGGCACTATGTGCCAGGACACTGTTGGCAGCCAGCCTACTCCACCCACTGTGTTCCATTCCATTGCCACCAGGAATGGGGCTCAACGGCTTTTGGCTTGCTGTGATTCCATTACATAAGTTAATCAGGTGGCCAGGTTCAAAGACATTCCCTGTAAAAATATTCATTATTTCTAGGTGTGATGAAGCTGTAGAAACTTAATACTTCCAGAACTACAAGATTGGAATGGTCTTTATGGCTGCCCACCACAGATTTCCACCAACAAATTGAGGAAATTGGAGCACTTTTCATGCATTTACTCTCTTTGGAGTTCCTGACCTGGCTTAATTCAGTCCAACTTTCCATTCGACTGCTGTTTTTGGGAAAAAACTTATCAGCTTTGCCTTTCTCTTTTTTTCTGTTTGTCATCCCTCATCAGACTTCTTCTGACACTATAGGTGCAAGATCAGGACTGATGAAATCTGTTTCTGTTCTAATAATTTAAATTTTCAAGTCTCTTCAGGTTTCTGACAGTCTAACAGTGTGCCTAAGTTCATCCCCTCTCTCACTCAACTCACTCAACAGCCTTTTTCTCTTGTTTTGAGTCTGAACTGCAAAAAAAGTTGGAATAAGCAATCTGCTTCAACTCCACCATCTTGATCTCCTAGGCTTCTTATCTTCTTGAAGAATACATTTTTTACTCTAATCATGAATGGACCACTGTTTTAGTCAAGTTTTCACAACTGTGACCATATTACCTGTCAAGAACAACTTAGAGGAAGGAAAATTTTGGCTCACTCTTCACAGATTTAGTCCATGGTCAGCTGGGTCCATTACTCTTGGTCTAAGGTGGGGCAGAACTTCATGGTGGATGGCCTAGTAGAGAACACTGCTCCATTCATGGCATTCAGGAACCACAGAGAGAGGGGGAAGGAGCCACAGGGAAGATGCACCCTTCCAGGCATACTCCCAATGACCTACCTCCTTCACCATGTTGCACTTACCTGCAGTTACTGTCCACTCAGTTCACTCAAACTAGGATGGACTGATTAGGTTACAGTGCTCACAATCCAATTATTTTACCTCTCAACATTCTTGTATTAACACAGAAGTTTTGGGGATACATCTCTCATTCAAATCATAACAACCCATGTTTATGAAATGGTCTTTCTTATTCCCAGTAATAATCTTTGCTTTGGAATTTACTTTGTCCAATACAGCCACCCAATTTTCTTCTGTGGTCATGGTCCTTCCAACCTTTTATTTTCAAACTAGCTATGCCTGTTATTTAAAGTGTTTTCTTTGGCATAACATGTAGTGAGATCTTTCTCTTTTTCCAATATGAAAATCTTTGTGTTTTAATTAATATATTATTGATATATTATATAATAATAGATATTATATCATATATTATACATTGGATTTCTATTGTTATTGTATATCTTATACTATTCTTGGTAGAACCAAGTAGTATGATTTCTCTTACATCATTGAAATAGTGCTGCTCAATGGAAATTTTTAAGGGAAATAAAGAGGAACATATTGTTATTTTCTATCAAGCTATACTATTTTAGTATCATTATAGTAGCCTTCTTGGGTCCCTTTTTATTCAATTGTTTTTTAACTTTTTTCAAGGTTGAGTGGGTTTTATATGTGAGAGGTTTTTATCAAGTGTTTGAGAAAATGTTTTCAATTTTTGTCTGTGTAAAGTGGGTTATATATTTTTACATCCTTGGATATGCAAAAGTAATTTATTTTATCACATTAATGATTTTACTGCTTATATGTTTAATATTTAAAATCTTTCTCAAAAATTGAAAATATTGTTTAATTTTCTTATAGCATATGATACTATGAGAAATTCAAATTTTTTTTTTTTGGTACTAGAGATTGAACTCAGGGATGCTCAAGCACTGAGGCACATCCCCAGCCCTATTTTTTTGTGTTTTATGTAGAGATGGGGTCTCACTGAGTTGCTTAGTGCCTCACAGTTGCTGATGCTGGCTCGCAATTCCCCTGTCTCAGCTTCCCTAAGTGCTGGGATTACAGGCTTGTGCCATCATGCCCAGCTGAGAAATTCAATTTTAATAACACTTTGCTGCTTTTTATATAATCCCTAGTGTGTAGTGTGTGTGTGTATGTGTGTGCATATATACATACATATACATATATATATATATATATATAATTTTTTAGTTTTCTTTGATCTTCTGACTTTCTCATGGAATGAAGGCTTAGAATTCTCTCCCATGGAAAGAATTTCTGCACAAATATTCACTGAAGTAGGTTTAGTGGAATTGATAACTGATATAGGTCTTCTCTGACCTTATGAGGGTGTTTTTGCCCCCAAGAGGTCATTACTGTCAATGAGAGCACTATTTACCTATTTATAAGGATGACTCAGAGTGCTGTCTCAGCAGTCCTTCCTTCTACATATTTGTGTATAATTCCAGTCTCATGGTTTACCTTTTCAAAGTTTATGAAACTATTTAAGTTTCTTGGATATATATGATCTCTTGATAATACAATTTTAAGAACACATTTTCCAATTATTTCATTAGAAGAAAAAGTTTCTTTTAACACATATAGTGTAGTTACATTTTGTTTGTGTTGCTTTCTTTAGTAAATATTACAAATCAGCTGTTTTAAAGAGAAAGAAATATCACTCTATTCCATAAACAAAGTTCTTAAAGTAATGTCTTACAACTTCAGACCAAAAGTATTTGCAGAAACATTCTCACTTAATAACAGAAATGCCCTGTTGTTCTGTAGAACAGGCAATGAGGATTGCTCAGTGACTGGACTTTGAGTAGCTCAAATCCTAAATGAAAGCATAAGGACTCTCTTTTCCAAGGGTTTGGGTTTGATGACTCTATGACTTTGTATTTCAACATCCTTTTAAATTTTCTGGACACAGCAAAGTAGGAACAAAGTTTTAACAGATTTAACTTATTTTTTATCCACTAATTTATTTATCATCTGAGGGCTCCTTTGAGCATTTGGTTATTCATTTTATCAGAGCTATTACTTTCCTATTCATAAAGGTACTCTATCAACATACTCTGTCTGCCCATCTCAAAGACTCATCAAGTGATTTGGGACATCAGTGTGGAGAGGGTTTCCTTTAGTGTGTGTATGTTTGTACATATGTACATGTGTGGGTTTATTTGTTCTCATTGGGTTGGTAGGCTATAAAAGCACAACTCTGGGCTTCCATTTTTGCAAACTTTTTGCTTCTTATCAAGAAGTATATTTATTGGGTTCATGCCAAATAAGTATTTGTCTAGTTCCTTATATCTATATTATTGAACCATTTCCCTAAGATTTACAGCTAAGTTTGGTCAGTATTTATTAATTTTATTTTTCACTCTGTACATACACTTATAAACAGAGTTTATTCCCACTTCACTGATGATAGACTGCATCAGAGCAGGCTCAAAGGAGCACAGGAAGTTGTCCATGGGGAGGGTGCTCTCAGAGGCTGATTGACAGTAGATGACATTAGATGAACCTAATGCCAAACATACATGATTCTTATGCCTTCCCACTCCTTTATAATAGGCAATGACAGGCTCTGGATCACAATAGTTGAACCCAGCAGGGATAATTTCCCACTGTATGTGGCATGACTAAGCCTACAGGCATATATCTTATTGAACATTTATCTTCTCTTTTATGCCACACAAATATAAGGCTGTCACTTTCTGGAACAATAAACTTTCTCTGCCTATGATAGAGTTGAAGCAGATGCCACCAGTTAGAAATGTTTCTAGATTATGTGACTTGAATTCCTTGACCAGATTTTAAAAAACTGCTTTACTTCTTTGTTTCATGTTTAAACAAAATGAGTTATATTACCAACAAGTAGAACTACTGAAAGCATGAGTTCTTATCATTATTATTTTGAGATAATTTGACAGATATTATGGGGATATTATTTGACTAATAATAATAATAATTACTTGAACTTAAAAATTATAAGCCAAGCACTACTTTAATTTTCAAACAAATTACTCCTTAATTCCTTCTAATAATTCTGCAATATTGGCACAATTATTCATCACTCTTGTACAGATGAAGAAACTGAGGTAAAGAGAAGTTAAGCAACTTATCCATAATTAAACAGTTACAAATGGTAGGATTAAAATTCAAACTGCTCAGCTTCAGGGTACATGCTATTAGCTGCTATGCAAGTCTGCTTCATAAACTATTATCACATTAATTTAACTGGACTAAATTCAGATGATCATTTTCTTGTTAAGTGCATGGAAATCATTTAACAAGCCAAGACTGCTATGCGTGGGATGCAAGCATGAGCTCAAATCTGAAAACCCTAAATGATATGACTACTCAAAACATTGGGGATCAATACCAAGGTTTGTAATATTATAAATTTATACTTTAAGTAACAAATTCTATTATGAATAAATGTAAGAATGGCATTCCAAAGAGAAATTTATCCAACAAGTGTTAAAACTTCTTTAATGGCAATAAAAAATTGAGAAAATTTCTAAAACAATAAAATGAGCTGATCTGCTTTTAGTGGATGACCACTGACCTTTGTTCATAAAACTAATCATGAAAGTATTTTGTAAATATGCTGCTATTTCTGTACTCAGAGTCAGCTTTGTCATCTCCTTTAGCAAACAAGAAAAAGAAAATCTCGGTAAAGTATGAACAAGTCACATGAGGTTTTGATTAAAGATGTACCTTAGTAAGTTTCTCCAATTATTGTAGGTTCACAATTTCCATTCTCTGTGCATGTTATCATCATATAAACCAATTTCAGAAAGATAAAGCCATGGTTATGTGAGTTCTGTCAGAGAGTGATACAGCTTCTCAGTCATACTTTATAACCCCAAAGTACTGCTAAGTGTAGACAGCCAGTAGCAAATGAATTATCCTTACCCTGATGCATCTGACAGGTCCTTCATTCCAAGTTTTCACTGTCATTCTTTTCTTTTTCTTTTGGAATTAAGAACTATGCATAAAGTCCTACTCTAAGTTTCACCATTTTAATTCTCTTGTCATGTGACTAGTTGCTTTCTCCAACAGATGCCCAAAACAAGGCTGAGTACCTTGTAGACCATGACAAGTGCTTCTATAGAGATGAACTCCTGTCTAAAATCCACTATCCTAGAATAAACAATTGGGGAAAGAAACTAGGGAAATGATTAAAATCACTTGAATAAGTGAAGGGCCAAGAGGCCAGATATGTGTATTGAGTAGGTCTCTTAAAACTATGTTCTCCAGGAGAAAGAAAAATGTTCTACTGACCTCAACCTTAATTCAATTAATATGTCTGAATACCATTCAAGACCATATGTGTGTATGTATGTACCTACTCATGTTAGCATTGTGTGCTATTTGTATTTTCCCTTCTATTGAAGGGAATATGTTGCTTTTAAGGTTTAGCCATTGACATTTTTGTGTATGGCTGATGTTTCATACAGTAAGGTAAAAAAGGTTCAAGGATTTCTTCCTCCACTAGCTTTGCTATGAGCTCCTAAAACTAAATTTCTTTTGGATGGATTTTCAGCTGACACTCTGAGATAGTGACGCCAGTGGAATATATAGTATAGACAAATATGGGAGACTCTGGAATCCTTGCGGTGTGTTCTCATGGTCCACTTCAGACTCCTACAGAAGGCACTCTGTTAAATTGGCACTGAAATGAGAATGGGAAGTTAGAATTAATTTGCTAGTTACAGTGAGTTCAATATTTTTTTAATTTTCTACCGTATATTAAAAATCACATAAAAATCAGGAAAACAATAGTAGTTGAGAAAAAAATCTGGTCATGATAAAGACAATCATCACTTTCTTAAACTCAGATGCACAGAGTGTGATAGCTAGACAGGGAGAGTTACTCTTGTTCCAATTCCCTCATTTTATAGATGAGCAACTAGAGGAATAGAGAGGGAAGCAACTCCAGGAGCAACTCCAGGAGCCATGGCTCTGTGGTCAGGGTATTAATGGAGCATTAAGTGAAGTGCCCCTTTACCTAACAATGCTGAGCTTAAGCAGTGGTTGGAGACCTTGTCTCTTTTTTTGTTTAGGTTCCTTTTTTGCATCTTCACAGATATTATACTTTATTTACTCTCTAGAACTGTATTTCCAAGAAATGTTTTTCTTTAATCCTTATTTTTTGGGTTGTAGATTAAATTTTTATGAAGTTATGGTATAATATTGAACTGCAAAAAATTAACAGTGCCAGTTTAACAGTTGGTAAAATATATCAAAATAACTATAATGCGTGGTAACAGTGGTCCACTTTATGCTTTGAATACAGTTGCTGCTTTTTCACTGCAACTTATTTTTGAAATGGACAGGTTTCTTTCTCTTTTTCTCTCCCTGTTTCTCCCTAATCTCTCCCTCTGCCTAATCTCAGGGGAAACAGGATTGCCTTTCTTCCCTATCCTAAACAGAGTTATCTGTACTTGAGTACACACCCTCCATAGAAACGAAGTGATCCAGACTTTGAGGATGATACCAGAAGATCTCAGAAATTACTATCTCACAAATTAACAAGTGAGTTACAACTCTAACATAGAACACATGAAGTGTAGCCTTTGAATCACCTCCTATTCTGCTGATGAGCAGAACCACAGCCTCTGGGACAGACATCTCCCAATGTCTCTTCTTTGCTGGCAAAACAATAAACCTTTTTCCTTTTTTCTCAAAACTGTGTCCTTTTTACTAGATTGGCACTGGGGACAAGGATGGAGTTTCAGTAACATCATTGTCCTTAAGTATTTGGTATGAATTTGGGGCGTAAAAATTCATATTTATAATATAATTTCAAAATGTATAAATATTACTTATAGCTTAAAACCCACTGACTTGGAGCACTATTCCTGAGTTCAATAGCCTAGATCTTTTTCACAACCCCATCACTTACTAGTGGTTGGCTAGAATTCTGGAGTGTTATTTAAGCTCTTTGTATCTCATTTCTTCATTGGGAAAACAAGGGCAATAACCCCATCCATCTTATGAAGCTGTGGCGTGGAAAAGTTAATATAAATGTAAAAGTACTCAGCACTGTGTCCCATTCCAAGCCTTTTTTGAAATTGTTTTTATTATTGTTGTCCTTACCATGATTCTGCTAGTTGTTCTTGAAAAAGTTTCCCAACAGCACTAACTGACATCGTTTTGTTGGATAGTCGCTACATTCCACTTAATATTTTGCCAAATCCTACAAGACTGTTTTGCAGATTTTTTATACTTTTGTGCCTGTTTGTCTCTATAAACGTGAGAGGAGTCTGGCTTACCCTAATCTATAAGCCAGGATTTTGATTTTTCTGTCATCCACACACATTGGTGAAACAGATAGGTATAAATGACTCTCTGGGGCTTTCAGTGGGGCCCAAATAGCGAAGGCTCTGTGTAACTCTAACCTACCACGCACACACTGGTCCTCTAGGACCCCAATGAATGTCAACTAAACCATAGTTACTTCTGGACTATGAAGTTTCCTTTTTGTTCACTAGCTGAACATGCCAAAAATAAAATGGTGGCAGGGAGAGAAGCTTTGTATCACAACTTTCTGATACAAAGTTGTATCATGTTAGACATGTTAGAGGTCTAACATGTAGTTGACACTTTTCCCATCTGGTAGAGCTTTCACAGTTACCAGGTCTTTCACCATGAATACATTTGTTTGTTTATTTATTTGTTTGTTTAAGCAATGGCAATAATTCTGCAACACAATTCTCCATAATGTTAGCATTGGATACATTAAAGAAGATAAGTTAAAATGTCTGCCTGATTGCTTCTGACATAACCCCTGGATCTCCTTACTCTATACTCCCTCAAATAAAATGTGGAACATAAAGACAAATTATTTCTAAATACTAACAAGGAATGTGGTAATAAGCAGCCATCAAGTTGAATCTTGCTCTAGCATTGTGCTAAATCTGTTACAAGAAGACATAAAAAGCTAAAGGATATAATTTAGATGAAACTCTGTCCTATTCTCCAGAAATTAGAATAAAGAGCAAAAGGTAAGAGGACTGAGGGAGAAGAAAATTCTGATTAAATCAGAGAGGTTTTCTCAATTACAGCTGTATAAAGGGGAAACAAACTCCCCTGGCAGGCTGTGATCTATTTGAAGACAGCTAAGAGAGTGCCATGTTTAGAGTCTTTCTTGTACAGTTTATCAAGCACAGACTAATTGGTAAGCTGTCAGGGATACTAGAGAGGGGAATTTTGCCTTTGCTATGGGATAAACAAGATCACTTCTAGCTCTTATGCTTTCAATTTTAATCTAATCACTAACTTCAACCATTATTTAGAGTGACCACAAATAATTCCAAATCCACTCGTCTACTCATGAGCTTTTATTTTTTAATTTATTTTATTTTTTAATTTTTGTTTTTGTGGTGGTGTTGCTATAGGGTTTGTTGTTGTTGTTGTTTGTTGGTTTGGTTTTTGGTGCCAGCGATTGAACCCAAGGGCACTCTGCCACTAAGCCACATCCTCAGCCCTATTTTGTATTTTATTTAGAGATGGTCTCACTGAGTTGCTTAGCACCTCACCTTTGCTAAGGCTGGCTTTGAACTCGCAATCCTCCTGCAGCAGACTTCCAAGCCACTGGGATTATAGCCATGTGCCACTGCTTCCAGATTTTTAAAAAATGTTTGCTCTTTTTAATTATACATGACAGTATAGTATATTTTTACATATTTGTACAAGCATGAAGTACATCTTATTCTAATTAGGTTCACAGTCTTGTGGTTGCACGTGAGGTAGAGATTCAATGTGATGTATTCATATGTGTACATAGGAAAGTTGTGTCAGAATGATTCCACTATCTTTTCTATTCCTGTCTCCCTCCTTTCTCTTCATTCTCCTTTGTCTAATCTACTGAACTACTATTCTTCCCCTCCCACCCTGACTTGTTGTATATTAGCATTCACATATCAGAGAGAATATTCAACCTTTTTGTTTTGGAGGATTGGCTTATTTCACTTACCATATTAGTCTTGAGCAATCCATTTACTGGCAAATGCCATAATGTCATTCTTTTTAAACTCATGTTCTTTTATATACTCAATCAACAAACCCTGAATGACAGGTCAGGCACTAAAGGTCAGGCACTATTCAAGAGATGACATAGTAAAAGGAATAAGAAAGACAATGCAATCTCTACCACAATGGAACTTGTATTCATTGGGAAGAAGTCCACATAACTATGAGACAAAAATGTATTATCACATTCATGATTGTAGTATTATTATTCCTGAAAAACTGGTAAGCTGTAAGGGAATAAAATAAAGTTTAATTGTCACTAAGTCAGGTTACTAGAGCATCAAGAAAATCCCTATGTAACAATAGAATATTACTCAGCCATAAAGAAGAATGAAATTATGACATTTGCTGGTCAATAGACGGAACTGGAGAATATCATGCTAAGTGAAATAAGCCAACCCCCAAAACCAAAGGCTGAATGTTCTCTCTGATTTATGGATGCTAACCCATAAGAAGGGAGGGTAGAGAGGGAAAGAATAGAAGTCCATGGAATTAGACAGAAAAAAAAATTGAAGGAAAGGGAAGAGGAAAGACAGTAGAATTACTTGGTCATGACTCTCCTGGACGTGTACTTGTCTACACAACCAGAGTAACTTCACATTATGTATGACCACAAGAGTGGGAATCTAAATAAATAAGTTATGTTCTATGTATATTCTGCCAAAATACATTCTACTGTCACATATTAAAAAGAAAGAAAAGAAAAAAAGAAAAAAAATCCCTGTGTAAAAACATGCCATTTTTACCATCTTTCCCACTTCTATTCAACATAGTCCTGGATACTCTAGTCAGAGCAATTAGACAGAAGAAAGAAATTAAAGTGATATGAATAGGAGAAAGAAGAACTCAAACTATCCCTGTTGATTTTATATTTAGAAGACCCAAAAAATGCCACCAGAAAATTTCCAGAATTCGTAAATGAATTCAGCAAAGTAGCAGGATATAAAATTAACACCTATACTGAAAGAGAAATTAGGAAAGCTGTCCCATTCACATTAGCCTAAAAAAAATAAAATACTTGGGAATCAATCTAACAAAAGAGGTAAAAGACCTCTACAATGAACACTACAGAACACTCAAGAAAGAAATTGAAGAAGACCTCAGAAGATGGAGAAATCTCCCATATTCTTGCATAGGCAGAATTAATATTGTCAAAATGTTCATACTACCAAAAGTGCTTTACAGATTTAATGCAATTCCTATTAAGGTTCTCATGATATTCTTTATAGAAATACAAAATGCAATCATGAAATTCATTTGTGAAAGGAAGAGGACCAGAATAGACAAAGCAATCCTCAGCAAAAAAAAAAAAAAAAAATGAAGCAGGAGGCATCATAATATCAGACCTTAAATTAAACTACAGAGCTATAGTAACAAAAATAACATGATATTGGCACCAAAACAGAAATGAAGACCAATGGTACAGAATAAAAGACAGGGAGACAAACCCACATAAATACAATTATAACATACCATAAACATACATTGGAATAAAGATAGCCTCTTCAACAAATGGTGCTAGGAAAATTGGAAATCCATATATAGAAAAATGAAAGTAGACCCCTATGTATCACTCTTCACAAAATTCAAATCAAAGTGGATCAAGGACCTAGACATTATACTAGAGACTCTGCACCTACTAGAAGAAAAAGTAGGCCCAAATCTCCATCATGTTGGCTTAGGAAATGAATTCCTCAACAAGGCTCCTCAAGTGCAAGAAGTAAAATCAAGAATCAATGATTGGGCTGGTATCAAACGAAAAAGCTTCTTCACAGCAAAGGAAACAATCAAGAATGTGAAGAGAGGGCTGGGGTTGTGGCTTAGTGGTAGAGCTCTTGCCTAGTACATGTGAGGCCCTGGGTTCAATCCTCCGACACCACATAAAAAATAAATGAATAAAATAAAGTTATAAAAAAATTTACCTCATAAAAGAAAAAAAATAATGTGAGGAGAAAGCCTACAGAATGGGAGAAAATTTTTGCCACCTGCACCCCAGGTAGAGCATTAATCTCCAGGACTCAAAAAGAACTCAAATAAGTTAACATCAAAAAAATGAATAACCCAATCAATAAATGGGCAAAGGAACTGAACAGACACCTCATGGAAGAAGAAATACAATGGTCAACAAAGATATGAAAAAATGTTCAACACTAGCAATTAGAGAAATGGAAATTAAAACTCCACTGAGATTTCATCTTACTCCAGTGAGGATGGCAATTATCAAGAATACAAGTAACAGTAAATGTTGGCAAGGATGTCGAGGGGAAGTTACACTCATGCATTGCTGGTGGGACTGCAAATTGGTGCAACCACTGTGGAAAGCAGTATGGAGATTCCTCAGAAAACTTGGAATGGAACCACTATTTGACCCAGTTATCCCACTCCTCAGCATATATACAAAGGACTTAAAATCAGCATATTATATTGACGTGGCCATATCAATGTTTATAGCAGATCAATTCACAATAGCTAAGCTATAGAACCAACCTAGGTACCCTTCAACAGATGAATGGATAAAGGAAATGTGGTGCATATACACAGTGGGATATTACTTGGCCATAAAGAAGAAAATATGGCATTTGCAGGTAAATGGATGGAACTGGAGACTCTCATGCTAAGGAAATAAGCCACTTCCTAAAAACCAAAGGCCAAATATTCTATCTAATATGCAGACGCTGACTCATAATAGGTGGGGGCTGAGGGCAGATGGAGGTTCACTGTATTGAACAGAGGGGAGTATATGGAAAGGAGAAGGGAATGGGAATAGAAAAGACAGTAGAATGAATCAGACATAACTTTCCTATGTTCATACATATTCCTATGTAACTCCACATCATGTACAATCAAAAACAGAAAAGTTATTCTCCACATATGTATGATATGTCAAAATAATTTTACTGTCATATATAACTGAAAAGAACAAATAAAAAATTTAAAAAAAACTTACAGGAAAAAAACAGATAAAGAAAATACCTCTCTAAGATAGAAGCTTTATGCAAAAGAATAGCAGGAAATTATTTATGAAATTATTTTTGGCAATACTGTTCCAGAAAAAAGAAATCTTCAAGTACAAAGGTCCTGAGGCAAGACCAAGCTTAACCAAATCTAAAAACAAAGAGAAGCTAAAAGGTTAAGCCACAAAACAATACAGAGTTTATAAATTAGGAACCAACTGGTTCCTAATTTCAAATATACATGGATATTGTCTGTGGTGCATTAGACATGTATATCATCCAAAAGAAATATCTGGTTGAAATTACTTTGGAAATTCTCCCTCACTCTCTTGACAAGGGCATGACCCTATTAAAGATCACAGTCATCCTTTTCAAAAGTTTAATTCTGGCAATCGCTGGCAGACATTTAACCGGGGTGTTTAATATCCTCCCTAAAATATTGAGCAAGGAAGAACAAACATTCTGGCGTGTCCTGCAATGTGAACTTAGTGTCTCACAATTGAAAATTGGCTAGAACTCACCCTGCTGACTGCTTTGCCAGCAGTCCATCATTGAAAGCCTTGAATTCCTGTCCGTTCATCTGTAGTTGTGTTTATGTCTCTCACTTAAGCAGTTTTCAACACACTTCTGTGGTTCTTTTGATATAGTGAATGTGCAGGTGTATGTCTGACTATGCCAGGGACTGTGTCCAGATCTGGTCTTTATTGCTAAAACAGACATCTCTGAATATTTGAATCACTGCACATGCCATATTTGCTCTTGTGTAAGTAGGCCAATTTTCCTCCAGCTAAAGATATTTTAAAATTATTTCTCTCTGCTTACTCCCCCACTTTCTCCCATTGCTTATGCTAAATAATTCAGTGCACTATTCCAAAAGTGAATGTGAGTCACTCAACCCATCTTTCTATTCTTTCAGGGTTAGAGAGAAGGTAAAAAAAAAAAAAAAAAAATGCAGGAAGAAGAGTCTGTAACTAACAGACAGACAAAAGCTCTGGCTATCTCTCTTAGTAGATCAAAATAATTGCTGCATCTGGACAGAGATTTTTTTTTAAATCTCATTTCCTGAAACAGAGACACAATTTTGGGAAGCTATTTAGGTAAGTGAGTAAAAAATTCATCACAGCTAGTTTGTTTCTAAAGTCTCCTCTGAAGCTCAGGTTTTGAAACCTTTGCAATCGTGAATTGGAAATCCATGTGTTACATAATGCATTTCTGAAATAATGCCCAGAACACATATCCACTTTACACAGGTCTGATACTAGCATTAATCTAATGAATGGTATACTAGAAAAATTATTTGTGTATATCTTAATGGCAAGCATATTTTCTGAGTGAAGCTTTTGGATTGAAATGTGGAAAAAAAAAAAAAAAAAAAACTCCATCCCCTAAACACAGCTCCCAGCTACCACATCAACCAATAAGATAAGTTGGTGCACCTTTGCAGAAAGCTGAATAATTGCTTCGCCTTTGTGGCCTGAGGGAAAGCATTTTCCAAATCTCATGCAGGTGGATAAGAAGGACTACCTAAAAGGAAAGGAACTGAATTCTCTTTTTTTGAGCCCCTGGATGACTCCTTTCACACACATGCTTAGTTTTTGAATACTACTCCTTTTCTTTTTAGAGCCACAAAAAGCAAGCCCCTATTTATCCCAGGGAGTTAATTTGGTTAAACTTGATACCTCAGATTGTGACTGGCTTAATATTTTACTCCAAAAGCTATATCATCTTTTATCTTTTATTTATAGTGATTTTCATATTCATTTTTCAACTGAGGCAAGTACTTCAGGGAGAGCCAGCATTGATCACTAATCTTTTTTTCTTTGCCTTTTTGTAATGCATACTTTTTGACCCTTAAGAAACAGCACTGACAGGAGATTTTTTAAGAAGAAAAAGAGTTTGAGGCTGGAGTTTCTTTTTAACCTGCTAAAGACAGAATCAGCCTTTGTCATCCAGAAGGTGACTTGGTATTAAATAAAATAATCATCCCATTATTTCTCTTAAAGTGCATTTCTCTTTAGAAGAGAGGGACCTGAACTTCACATAGCTGGCTTCTGATGATTAAGAGGTGAGAGTGAGGAGATGCTGTAAAGAGAAGCTTAGAAGGTGTGGAGATGAGAAATTAAATGCTCTTTGCCAAGAACAAATGAATTCATGAGTAGAAACTAGAGTCAAGGCCAATAGATGCATAATTGCATTTTAAAGCGTCTAAATCCCACCTAGTTGTCTTGAAGTACAGCCAAAAGGAATTGCGACTCCAGGTACATACAGAACTCTGCTCTGTTGTCAATAACAGCTTTGTTGCTCATATCAGTAGCTGACAATAAGGGCAGAGTAGAACTTGAAACTGGGAATCCCAGGGGTGCAGAGTCATTTTGGGCTGGAGCCATCCAGACTGATGTATACCAGCATGTCCTCGAATTTAAACTTTAGAGATTTGAACAAAATTTACCTGTGACTTCTCAACTTGAGTTTCTATTTTGAAGTCAAGTTGCTACACTTTATAAGCCTTATTTTCTCCATGAGTAATGATTTGATACAACCAGCATTTTTTTCTTTTCCTTCCCAAATTCCCTCTTGGGCTCTGATTATCTGTTCCATTTACCAGTCCCCAGGAGAAACACAGATACTGTTCTCTGTGATGCTGCAGAATCACAGGTGCTCTGTAAATGACACCTGTCAAATGTTATAATTATGCCGTTCATAGATCTTTGGTCTTGAGTGCATATTAAGCAATACTATCATCTTGTACTGCTTCTGGCATGATTTCAAATTAGTGCTCTTCTAAGGAAAGCCCTAGAAAGCACACAAATGAGAGTTTTATTAAGAGTCTTTGTGATAGGAGGTGGCCTGATTAAAAAAAGAAGGATCAAACATCAGAACTGAGGTCCATTAGCAGGTCTGTCTCCAGCTAGCTGCAAAACAAAAACAAAAACAAAACAAAAAACCCTCTGTAATCTCTTAGGTACACTATTTCATTAATGTTTCCTGACTGTTTTCCTTTATATGGTACCATAAAGAGATCCTTATAACATTATAACAACATGATCTTTCACAAACTTGATTTCTAGAAAGGTAGCTGAGGGCCCTTACAGGGTTAATTTGCTTAGTTTTTGGCTTAGATTCCTCAGGCACATTGTGTCCAGCCTTAATATTTTACACTGTAGGCCATATCATCTTTTATCTTTTATTTATAGTGATCCTCATATTAATTTCTCAATAGCAGCTGGTGCGGCAGGAGGGACAAGTCATTGATCTTCCAATTTATCCACTACTCTTACATATCCTGAGGTCGAGGCAGCCTGGAGAGATTGATGGAGTGCTGGCGCCCGCCCAGCAGCTATGTGTTCCTCATGCATGAAAATCAACCACAGGAAACCAAAATTCGACAATTGGCAGCAATATCAGTCACCCTGTAATAAATATAACAGGGCGTTCTTTAATAATTGAATGGGGTGTCTGGGATTTGGTAATGAAAAGGCTCCTGTATGAGTGGGCCAGTGGAGCTTCAGAATTATGGGAGGTGGTATATTTGGGGATGGGAGTGGAGGTGTGAGAAGCTATTCATAGCCATCAGCTTCTCATACAGCAAATATTCCTATTCCTTGATTCTTGTTTACAAAGTAAACAAACACTTCCTTCATTTTCTATAAAGCCCAATAATTTTCATGATTTTTTTTTTAATTCTGCAAGAAAAAACAACAGGTTCTCAGATTATGTTATTGCCCAAAACATAAAAGGCTATGGCCCTGTAAACTACACTCCATTAGTCACAGATACCTGGTAAAGACCTGTGGTCAGAGTTTTGAAACACTTACACATTCTCATAGAACAAACCACTAAAGGATTGATTCTTAAAGGATTGTGTTCATTCTTTGACTGACCGGTGACCTCCAACAGGATGGGTTGTGGTCTGGGCTGACTGCAGCCCCTGCAAGCAGTTAACCCTGAGCTTCCTGCTTCTTTCCCCCTGCCTGCTCTTCAACCAGCCGTTCCTGCTTAAGTTCAGGTGTTGCAGATTTATTTGATCATCGACCTTTTATCTGTTGGGATTATAACTCACCCACTGAGGTGTAGCTCTCTCTTTTATTTGTCCTCTGTGATTGGAAAAACAAATGCCAAGTCCAGAAGCAAAATTTTCCTTTAGGCCCAAAATATGATGCTGTGGTGGTGGAACAGCAAAAGAGACCACAGATGTGGCTGATGTGGAAGTACAAGGAAGCCAAACTTCCTCATTACCAGACTGTAAAAATATTCCCTCCCCTTGGTTATTACTCAGCATGCATACTAGATAGATACATGTATTATCTCCACATTTTTTAAAAATAATAGCGTAACTAATAATGCCTTCCAGGGATAAACTGGAACATCAAGCTGCTCAGAAATTTCAGGCACAGAATTGCCAGGAAACTATTTACTTCTAACAAAAGTGTTAACAGAGATTTTGAGTGTACATGGGGTTTGGGCAATGTTATGATTTTCACAGATAGAGCCTCACAAAGGCCTCTACCCAGTGTGTACTTTATCTTCCTCTGATGAGCAGAGCTGAGTCAATCCCTGTAACCACTGAAATCACAATAAATATATCAAATGACTTAATCTCATACAAGACTATTGTCTGATATAAATAGACAATCAACATATAATTCCTCCAGCAGGATTACACAATTTATATACTTTGAAATTGTTTGTTTCTTCTTGCCCATTCATCTTAGATATTATTTTCTTCTTCTGTTCTTTAATCAGCCTTTATTTATTTGTATTAATAAGTAAAAATTAAAGTAGAAACAGGTTCCCATAAAGAAAACAAGGTATATAAAATATAATACTATCTTGTGTCTGTTTCTGGGCAATACCTCACTCAGTGTGTGGTAGGAAAAAGGATTAAGAATAATAGTAGTAAAGTAATAGTAATGATGTTCTATATTTATATGGCATATAATCATTTTCAAAATATCCATAAATGCATTATTTCATTTTATCTTTAAAACAATCTTACGTGGTAGACAGACCTGGTATTAATAGTCTTATTTTATAAATGAAGAAACTAAATTCCACAGATATTAAGTGACTCACACCAAGAAGTCAGAAAGTTCTCTACTACTTTGGGCTCTTTCCTATGAATTGTTGAAAAATATTTTAAATAACAAAACTAATAAGAAAGAAGTAAAGAACAGTGGATCCCCAGAACTCTTCTTGCAAGAGGAGTTTGGAGGTGAGTTATTATTGTACAAGGAATTTTAGACACAAATCAAGAATTTGGGGGCCCAGAAAAACATGTCAAGTGGGGAGGGGTGAGTGTAGGTAATTTCAAAAATTGAATCTGCAAGATATTATGCAATTTGATATTTGTCTGAAAATAATTTCAAGTAGGGGAAGGGTTTAGAGGCCCTCAGGAGGCAGATGGGTTCAACCTATGTCTTTAAATATTCTGTCTTGATCAAGGAGAACCAGGATTATGAGGTAAATGATGTAGGCAGCCAGATGATCCTTCTCAGTAAAAGTTCAACTTTGTGAACAACTCTGAAGAGTCATATACAAAAATAAACAACATGGTCAGATGCAAGTGTCTAAGCAGCTTAAGTTCATTGCACGCATAATTGTCTTCAGTTTAATCATATGCTCTTCTTTAAGATGCAGTCCGATATCACCAAATGAACAAACTTTAAATATGGTTGAGTGAATCAAATGGTGTAGAGAAATCAAAAAGTGGAAAGGGATAATCCAAATTCTAATGACTTAAAAACAAATATGATGGGTCTTTAAATTGGTCAGGTATCTCTGAAGAAGGGGGAATAATGAAGTGAAAAAGGTAATGAAAGAACATCAATAGTATTTGTCACCTATGAAAATATTAATAAAAATAGATATTACCAGTTATTTAAGAATTCAGTATCTTTTTTTGCTTTATCTGCTTTATAACTACCTAACATAAATCCCAGAACTGCTGAGAAACATGCCTGCCAAACCTTCCCAATGGTTTGAGACTCTGTTATATAAACTTTGGGAGACTATTAAACTTGAACTAGAAAGCCCTTCAAAATAGATTTTCTTATCAGTTTCAGCATATTCATCCCCTGAAGGAGAATTATGATTCAAAGAACATTAAATAATAATAATTTTTAAGGCAGTTGAGAAAACATTACACTTCAAATAGCTTAAATTCTGGAGGTATTTCAAATATGGGTTTTAGGATTACCAATATGGTTTCCTAATCCCCTAATTATTTGAGAGAATTAGGGCACTTTCATATTTCTCCCATTTTGGAATCACTTGAAATATCAATTAAAATTAACAAATTAAGAGCACGTCCCTGGAGAAACAAAAATGAAAGTGTATTATCCCTTCTTCTAGTGGCTTATAATTTGCCTTCAATCAAACAAATTTCATATACCCAAGAAATTTGGTGACAATCGTTACAACTGCATGTCTGTATAGAAAATGTGTATGAGCCATGTTTACCAAAATTATGCCAACAGAATTCTCTCAACTGCTACAGGGAACTTCCATTTTTCTTCCTCTCCTGCCCCAGCTGTGGTTGGATAGCCTCTATATGCATGAAGCTATGAAAAAGCATCTCACCACAGTTCTCAGCAGCCACATGCAAATATTTATCATCATAAGCCACCAATGTCACTGGGTAGCATTGCTTCAAGGTGTATGTACCAGAGCCTTTGATTAGCTTCAGTGCGCCTATGATTTTCAAGTGCTCAATGAAAAGAAGGCATAGGCGATTTGGGCAGATGTGGGGTTAATCTTTATTTCTCTCACTTATGTAACACAGTGTTAAAGGAATATCAAAAATTTTGAGATTAATGAATATTGCTTTATTACCTTTTATAAATAGTTTTTTCTCTCATAAGAACCAGGATATATGTGTGTGTGTGTATACACACACACACACACACACACACACACATATGTACATATATATGGAAATATTGATAGAAAATTTAACACTATATTAGACATGGTTTTTCTGGTTTTGACTAGTATACATTTATTGAAACATATTTCTGTACATGACTCATTAAAAATTGTTTTTACTACAATATAATTGAAATATAATGAACAACATGTACTCAAAGTGTACAACTTGAAAAGTTTTGACATATGCAGATTCCCATATTTAACAAGATTAATAAGATAAACATATACATCACTCAAAAATTTCCTCATAGCCCCTCATATGCTCTCACATCCTCTTTTCCTACCCTACCACCCCATGTCTCAAAGCAAGGGCTAAACCATTTTGTCATTATAGGTGTGTTGCCATTTTTATAAATGTATGTAAATAAATTTACATTATATAACCTCTTTTTCTGACTTCTTTCACCAAGTATGTTAGTCAGCTTTTCCTTGCTATGACAAAAATACCTAACACAAGCAACTTAAAGGAAAAAAGATTTATTTTGGCTCACAGTTTCAGAGGTTTCAATCCATGGTCAGCTGCCATCATTGTTTTGGGCTTGAGGTAAGGTAGAACATCATGGAGGAATGGCATGGCAGAGGAAAACTTCCTGGCTTATGGCAGCTTGGAAACAGAGAATGGGGAAGGAGGGACCAGGGACAAGCTATAGGACCTAAGAGAATCCCTGACTGACCTACTTTCTCCAGCCATTTTCCCTTTGTCTACAGGTTCCACCACCTCCCAGTAGTTAATGCAACTTCTTATGGATTGATCCACTGATGAGGTCAGAGCCTTCATGATCCAGTCACTTACTAAAAGCGCCACCATTGGATATTGCTGCTTTGGGGACCAAGTCTTTAAGTACATGTCTTTGGGGACATTATAGGTTCAAACTATAACATTAAGCATAACTATTTTAAGAGTAATCCAGAATTTTGCATGGATAGTCTATTCCTGTTTTGCAGAGTATATTCCATCGAATGGGTGGACCAGAAATTGTCTATTCATTCAGCTGTCAGTGGAAGTTTGTGTTATAGTTTTCAGTTATTAAAAACAAAGTGGTTGTGAATATTCTTGTTAAAGAAAACCTTGTATGAACATGCAAAGAAATGAGGGGCTAGATCACATGCTAAGTATATGTTGAACTTTTAAATAAACTGCCAACAGTACTTGGAAGTTAATGTAACACTGGCTGGAAATTTCTAATTCCCATACTTCCTCATCAACACTTTGTGTGGTCAGACTTTTTAATTTTAGTTCTTCAGTAGGTAGGTAATAGTTTCCCTTTGTGGTTTGGATATTTATTTAGCTGATAATTGATTTGATGAGCTACTTTTCAAGTGCTTATTTGAATCCACAGGTCTTCTTGGTGGAAGCTCTTCACAAATATTTTTGTCCACGCTTTTAATTTTTTTAAATTTCTAATTACTGGGTTTTAGAATTTTTTTATACAGTATAGAGATTTTTTTGAAATACATGATTTGCACATATTTTTCCAATATGTGCCTTCTCTTTTCATTCTCATAATGTCTTTCAAAGAACAGAAGTCTTTAATTTTGACAAATATAATTATCATTGTTTTTCCTTTATAGATTTTGTTTTTGATATTCTGTACAAGAAATCTTAGCATAATCTCAGAACCTAGAATTTTTTCAATATAAATTATACAGATTTATGTTTTGCATTTTAGTATTTCTATTTTGAGTTAATCATTATATAGTGTGATGTAGGAATTGAAGTTCATATTTATGTATGGCTTTCTATGCTTCATACTCATGTACTGAGTATATCCAGCATCAGAAAGACCATCCTTTCTTCACTGAATTTGTTTAAAATGGGCTTTTTCCATATGTGTAATTCTGTAGGATCTATCTTCAGTTCCAGTGAACTAGTACGTCAGACTCTTGATTTTAATACATTCTTCCTTTGACTTCTTTTCAGTTGCTTGTGTAAATAGGCATTTTGGCTCCTCATTTTGTCAGATATATGCAAAATGCATTTTATAAATAAACTCCCCTTGACTTCAAATTAGGATTACTTCCAAAAGCCTCCTTGAAAATATTGAGAGCTGAGAGCTGTATTCTATATAGCCTTATAAACTCATCGAAATTCATATTAATGTATTCCAAAAAGTTGTTTGGCATGTGTATGTGTGTATACAGATTATGGAGAGTATATTTGTGGGAGGAGGGGAAGAAATCCTAAAAGATTATGATTCGGCAATGGGCTAAAACATTAATACGAATACTCAAGTACTGTGAAAACAATACCTTTCAATAAGTGCTTTAAAACTTAACTTGTATTATGAGATGATTATAAGAAAAATTAATCAAATCATTATAAAATAAAATAAGAATTTTATAAGTATTTCAAAAATAGTTTTATTTGCCAAATGCCGAAATACTAGATATAATACTGAAAAATTTTCTAGAACCAACTTATTTTAATAGTTATCTGCATAGGGTGACTGGATGTATGTTATTCAATGTGTTGTACATGTGGGTGTGAATAAAATGGAACTTCACTCAAAAAGAGAAATGAACAAAGAATACATGTTGTCAACTTGTCTAAAACATTTTTCATGTTCTGATTCATTTTTCTTTGTGTTGAAATTTTAAGAGATTTTTGTGTTCTTAATTTCACTATTATAGAAACCTTGATAACTTCAATAAAGTCCCATGAAAATAACATAAACACTGTAATGGAATGTGAAAAGATGATAATAGCAGTCATCACGGAGCTATTTCTTGTCAGTGTTCTTCATTACTTATAACAGTCAAAAATACCCATATTAATTTGACTTTTTGACCTTTAGTCTTTGCTGTGGTGAAACAAGTTCTTTTGATAAGCATTTTTCTTATTTTGCTCATTATCTCTTTGCATTTAAAAACAATTGTCCATAATTTGGAAAGGACCATATTAGAGTGAGATGCAATAGGAGGATAGGTAGACCAACTATTTGTAGATCTTTATTCAAGGAAATGTAAGGACTTGATGTTTGAATGTTAGAGAACTTAGCTTCATTTTTAAGGAAGAAATGTAAACATGCATGAACATAGGTTGTTTAAGATAAATAACACATACACATAGAGGGCATCTTCTTTCTCATCTTAGTTAGACATTGAGAAAAAAAAAAAAAAAAAAACAAGGCCTGCAAAATAAGTTCCGATCACAAGAAGTAAACAATGTAATTGAGAAGACATTCACTGCTTCAAAGATGAGGCTGGTAGGTGGTCAAAAATTCCCACTTTGATAAACTTTTCTTAAGGATAGACTAGCCAAATCTTCTATTTAATTGCTATGTCTTAAAATCCTTAACTGGAACAAACATAAAACTAACAATCTACTTCAGAAATTTTTCTAGGCATGCTAATGACTGACCAGTACTTACAAAATTTGTAGAACTAACACACTTATCAGAGTTTTTGAAGGTAACCAGGTTGTTTATCTCCATTTTGAAGGTAACCAGGTTGTTTATCTCCACTATTTAACCCTACATGATGCGCTCTAAGAGAATGAGTCAGATAAGAATTGATATCCAAGTCTTGAAGTAGGAAAGATAAGATGTCTTTGCTTGAGTAGAATATTTTGTTGCTATTTCCAAAGTAGTGAACATAATGAGCATATTTCCCTGCCCAGATTTTAAGTTAAAAAATGAGGTGAAAAACTAGAGAGGCCAAATTGTTCCACAGGGCTGCCTTCAAGGCCAGTCAGCAAGTGTAGTTCCTGGAATCCACAGTTAGAAAGGTCTAATGCATGGTTTAATGATATTCTGTTAATGTCTTGAAATTCTTGGTAATGTTTCAACTTGTGTTGTGGATCATGTAATTGAGCAGAGAAGACCTATGCAATATAGTGTCTGACACCATTCCCACTGCCCTATTCACATACAGAGTTCATGAAGCATCCTCTGTACGTTTCACAACATACTCTTCTTGGAGTATTGCAATGCCCATGTATTGTAAGTACATCAGAATTTTGTGCTTATACTCATATAAAAAGATCTAGAATTAAGATAAGTCATTTTACACAGTAGACTTTTACATTCATGTTATTTTCTAGTATTAACAATTCACTTATGATAAAGATGATAACAGATATAGAAAGGGACAGAGAAAGCAGTCCCTAGTTTTTTCCTATTAGTGCTTCCTAACTTCACAAACCTTCCTGATCTAACCTAAATGTTTTCAATGTGTCAAGGTCAAACATCTTACCACACATTAAAGACCAAGGCACAAAACCACTTCTGTGACAGCACTAAAAACACTTTCCACATGGAGGTTTTACTCTGCAAAAGTATACACCTTTCTCTTTCTCAGAGTTTCTGAAAAGTGCTAGGGCTTTTTAATGATCCTTCAGTAAGTACAATACCTGTATTCCAACTGGGTCTCAAATGATAGGGAAAAAAATGAAAGAGAAAGATGATCAAATATGCTTTTTATTGATGATGATTCCAGTTTAAGGATTCCATTTTAAATGAGAACAAAATAGCCCCAAAACTGACTCCAGAATTAGGCAGATTTATACTCTAGTAACACACAGGATTGCAGAAATCAAATCAAACCATTCATACTACTAAAGGACAAAAGAGAATTAGGGAAATTAAGCATGTCCAATTAATTCTTCCCAAACTTTCAGATAAGTCACTCATACACACCAGGAGCAGAATTAGTAAAGAAACAGCTTGAAATTATCCTTGGGAGCTCTCTTGACAGGAATGCACCAGTAGGAGCAGGCAAGGAGTATTCCTGCAGTCCCTCCACCCCTCAGCAGAGTCCCACATTTAAACTGTAAAGTAAACCAGAAACTACTTTAACCATGATTTACTCGCCATACACTAGGAGCTAGGAGCCTTGTACAAATCATCTTGGCTAGCTGATAATTAAACTCTGTGGAAGCAGATCTCTTCCCATGCCTCAAAGGGAGAAAGTCAACCTCTAGACGTCAGGATTTTATCACCAAGAACACACACAATTTCTTTGCTACAATATCAGTCAGTATGGCCCATGGCCTAGTCTTACCCTCATATTTACTTTTCTTGGATTAGTCCTAAAAACCTACAGGGAAACAAAGAAAAGATACAAGGAAGGAATGTATAAAATATGAAAAGAATATTATAACCAGAGTCAAGCACTGCCACCACTACCAGAAATGAACTCTAGGCACTGAATTAATGGTTCCTTTTTTTGTCTCACCTATAAGTTGACAATAAGTAAAATGTAAATAATTATTTCTATTTTATTAAAATCTCATTTTTATTGCTAATCACTGCACACAATGTAACATGTTAAGGCAATATCAGAAGATGAAAAATGGTGGTCTCTGGGATCTGCCATCAAGGAGAGGGAAGAGATGATTATATATCACCAGTAGCTCATACTACCCTGAGGACAAGGCTTATGTCCACTACAGCTCACTGAGTCTGATCATTATATGAGAATACATGATGCTGAATGTACTGTAGAAAATAGCTTATCTGTTTTCAATTTCTGATAGCAAGGTATAAACCTCAAAATTCAAAATTTTAGTTTAGAAAGGCATCCAGAAGTTTAGATGAGGCTACTGAAATTTGTACTCACAGTATAGGGTTGACATGAAAATAGAACTGTAAATTTCCTAAGAGTAGATGATCTTTTAAGAATTTTAATACTTCCTGCATCATTCAGAGTTAATATGAACTTCCTGCTTTAAAATACATTATATGTACCAGCAAGGTGGCACATTCTTATACTCCCAGTAGCTTGGGATCTGAGGCAAGAAGATATCTTTATGCAGTAGAAAGACAGCCTGAAAAACCCAGATGCATCCTACTTCATAAAAACAAAAAGCAAACCATGTACAATAATAATATGTCACTGATCTTACCATTCCACACCATGTGTTAGCTAAGTGAACTCAAGAAGAGGAGACTTGCATTTTAATTCTATCTACTTTGGAGCCTGTGGTCAAATCAACTTTTCTTATGTTTCTCATCTTATCATCTACAAAATGGAAGAAGCTCTAAAAATATGATTGCAGAAATATTGCACAAATTCACATATAATTTTCTTGTTTTAGAATACCAATGAAATCCAAACTACTACTGCAATGAATATTAATGTTGTTTTGGAACAGCCCTGCACCAGTATATGGGAACTAGTTTTAAGATGCTATGAGACCCAAGAAAGAATGACAGTTAATTCTAGGTTTCCACAGAGGACAATTTACTGGGAGCCTTGCTGACAGAAGAAATGTCCTAGGCAATAGTAAGACCAAATGGATCTCCAAAGTTTGGTTCAAAAAAGGGTATATATGTATATGTGGGTATGCATGTATATGTGGAGATACACACACACACACACATATATGTTAGGATAAAATAGATTTCATTCTAGACAAAATGTACTTGGTTTATCTTAAATTAATATCAGTGTCAGGGGTTCTGTTGTAAAGCTCCTCAGACCACTCCTATGATTTTGTCTATGATATTCAGGGAAATTTTGCAGTAAGAACTGATTAGAGTTACTCTGGAGAAATCAATAACGGGTATGACTCTAAATGGTTACAGTCATGTCAGGCTGAATCCATACAGATATTATTTTGTGTCATTTAGTATGACTCTGCTGAAATAAAGGAAAGTCAAGGGCCCAGAAAAACGAAGACATTCTCAAGTGGACACGATGATTTTGTGGCAGATCTGAGACAAAACCCACTTCCCCTTGATCCTACTCCACTGTTCTTCCATTGGGTTTTGAGGATAGAGTAGCAGAAAAATAAAATTCCTATGTTGCGTGTTACTGTACAGTTAATTCTTCATGTTAGTGTAAGTCAACAAGATATCCAATGTACCATTTATTTTATTGATTTTTAATCTCTACCCAATTATTTCCAAACGTAAATTAGAGACTGGACAGAAGAATATGAGAAGCTTTGGAGATGAAATAAACTCATTTGATTCACAATGAAAATTAAGATCCAAAGACCTTTTTATAGTTCAAACCATCTATCTTCATTTTGTACATAATATTTCTGGAAAAGTACGCCTAAGGAATGTCTAATTAGCCAAATGTCCTATTTGATTCAAGAAATATAATTAAATATTGTTGAAATTCTTCTGAGTGACAGAGAAAGAGACGGGCTGACCAGCCCCCATGGGCTCGCAATGCAGACATGATTATCTTAAACTATCTTGAGGGTGTTGGAGACTACTTTTTTTATTACTCATAGTAATGGAGTCCAACACTTAATATTCCTATGCTTTGTGTTATCTAAATTTCTCCTTCCCTTCACTAAAATGGATAGTCCATAACCCCAAATATTGACTCACAGTGAATAGGCCCCACTATTATAACTTTCTTTTTGCACTGGTCCTCATTCTAGAAACCTTGTGAATTTATTCATTTAATTTACATATATATGTATTCATTTGGTCTAGAACATTTATTGATTCCCTATTAAATGCTAGGTATTGTCCTTCTGTATGTTTTATAACTATGTTCAGGTAAAACAGCAGTGAACAAAACAGATAAATGCCCTCACACTCTAGTTGGAAGGAGGCAAAAATAAAGAAATGAAAACACAATTATTTTAGCAAAAAATACTTTCAATTTGTAAACACTACATTTTGTAAATAGGTAAAATAATTCATAAAGCAGGCTAAGTGCTAGGGAGAATTGGAAGAAAGGATGGGAAATGAAGAGGGCTAGTTCTTTGGGGGAGGTTCCAGTTTGAAACCAAGTGATCAGTGATAGCCTTATGGGGAGGGAACAGAATATAAGAAAGAACAGAATAGGATTGCAGGAGAGAGCAATATGTGTATTAGGGGAATGAATATTACAGACAGAGGCCATAAGGCAAGAATGTGTCTAAATATTCAGGAAACAGGATGTCAGAGTGCTAAGAAACAGAGTGAGAAAAAAAAAGAGAGAGAGAGAGAAAAATTTCCTAGGAGAAATAGCTCATTTAATGAGCTCTGTGGATCACTCATTATGCCCCCACACTAGTTGTATGAGTTATAATAGTTGGTTGGTGATCAAGACAAACAAAACAGAGAACGAAAGGGTTCCAGCACAAGTTGTAGAATGTGGTTTATTGTCACTAACACAATTCTATTCAGTGCTACTTCTCCCCCAGGTTCATTTGATATGATGAGACATCAGTGCTTTAAAAATGATCCAAGTAAATTATAGATTACCTTTATTAAAATAATTTTCTTGATTAGTAAAGTAGGCTTTTTGAAAATATTTCACCTTGACAAATTTTGCCTCAACATGTTTTTGTCTCTAAATCCAAATTATTTCAGAAAAATCATTTGCCATCTAAAGTTATTTTGCTTTTCAGGCAGTTAGAGAACATTCGATATTACAAAAAAGCATTTTGTCCATCTATTCCCATTTGACAAAAAATTTCAAAAGGTTGAATTTTGGGGGATATTCTTATCCAAATAAATTTGTATTTTCCTAAAGTACTAAAATTCATTAAATGTTTAATAAATCATTATATTTTGTAAGAAAATTGATGGAAATAATACTGTAATTTATTGTTTTCAAATAAAAAATATGTGATCATCTTTTCCAAGATCTTGAAGAAAATTTTTGTTCTGAATTTGTACCAGTTCAGTTTTATTCAAATAAATAAAATTTTGTTCTTTATTAAACTCTCCTGAAATGATATCAAGGAATCATAATTTATAAATTATGCCACATTTATAAATCATTTCTGCTCCTGAAGAGGTTAAAAGGGGCTTATAATGCTTCCCCTCTTTTTAACAGAATTTGGGTCTGAGCAAAATCTTTTCTGCCCTACTAATCTCAATGTTTTGGGAGGATGCAAGTTCAAATTTGCTCTGACATTGTATAAAAGGTATCTTATGAGCAGAGGGCTAACACCAATTTTGAAATATATGAAACATACCTTATGTTATTTTAAATATATTTTTAAACTATAAATATATAAAAATATTTTTGCTGATCTCTGTAATTCTTGATTCTGAAACTTTGGCATGTCATGTGTCTGAAACATGTCAGCCCCATGAGAAAGAAAAACATACCAATGAAGTAAGCCAAAGAAACAAATTTTGAACTAGACAAAGCCAATGCATAGGGTTCTTCAGAACTTTCTTGTCTTGCTGAGACTTCTAACTGGTAGGACAATGTTTTCCTTCTTCTGAAACCCAAGAAGTTGTCTCCTTTTTCAGAATAAGTACATTTAAATTCTTATTAAGGTGTCAATAATATGTAGTGAAGAGAGGGCTCAGATGGCATGCTTACAAGGACCAAGTTGTGTGGATCTCACTTTAATCCATTATATTGCCCCACTATTAATTTGTAAATCAATGATGTACTTGTTTTCTAGACATACTCCAGGAAGGCCAAACTGACTTCTTATCTAAATGGAATAACATGGGACTGGGGTTGTGGCTCAGTGGTAGAGTGCTTGCCTAGCACATGTGAGGCACTGGGTTTGATCCTCAGCACCATATAAAGAGTAAATAAATAAAATAAAGGTATTGTGTTCATCTACAACTAAAAATATATTGAAAAAATAAATGGAATAATACCTTGGTGAATTTCTTTCAAAAGGAACCCAAATGGATCTATAACATAACTTTAAATATTTGGATCCTTCAAACCATACCAAAAAGAAATCTGTGCTACAAGGCTCGATTTGTGGAGAGATAGGGAATAAAGGTCTGCTAACAATTGGTGCCCTATATCTTCTGAAGAGACTGAAGCCCACTGTGGGCCTTGGTCAACTTATGAGTTGACTTCCTCTAGGCAGTGTATATGCTCATTATAGATAATAGTGCTCAGAATCCTAACAGGGAAACGAAAAAAGGATAATACATGATGCATGTATGATAAGGAATCACCACAGTCCAAAGCATGAGCTCTGGAGTTGCACAGCCTGGGTTTGAAGACTGGCTGGGCCACTACCATTTTTGTGAACCTAAAGAGGAGTCTTACTTATGCATAAATGTTAACTTAGCACATGTGCAAAAAGAAGTGAGGAAGAAGTGAAGGAAGAGATGTCATGGGATGCAGGTCTAGTCAGCACAGGGTACTGTATTCTTTCCTCAAAAAATCACAGCAGAGCTGGTCCCATCATGGCTACTGTGGAGAAGGTGTGATAGACTCAAGAGAGCATAGAGGTAGTAGGGAGGTCTCTGGAGGGAACTGGCAGGATATGAGTTACTGTCACACTGGGCTTTCAGCACACTCAGCCCACAAGGTCGTAGAAGAGAGGGCTGGTGACACACAGGCACTGGATACCTGTTACAGTGTAGATATGAGGTATCTGCCAAAAGTTCTTGTGTTAATGCAGGAATATACAGAGGTAAAATCATTAGATTATGAGAAATGTGACCAAATCAGTCCATCCAAGTCTGAATGGACTGAGTAGGTGGTAACTGTAGAAATGGAGCCAGACTTCTATGGATTGAGACCTCTGAAATTGTAAGTCTTCAAATAAACTTTTCCTCCTTTACAATTGTTCTAGTCGGTTTCTTTAGTCACAGTGGTGAAATAGCTGACTAAAACAAAGGATGAACAAGGAAATGCTGGATAAAGCTATTTGCTCAGCTTTCCAGACTGCCAGGTGTCAGGAAACTCTACATAGGAAGAAAAGCTGTCATTTTTCCACCAGGAAGTTGTCCTCCACCCATAGCTGTTAGTCATAGATGCAGAAAAGAGACATGTCTGGCCGAGTGCCGTGGCACATGCCTGTAATCCCAGTGGCTTGGGAGGCTGAGTCAGGAGGATTGTGAGTTCAAAGACAGTCTCAGCAAAAGCAAGGTACTAAGCAATTCAGTGAGATGCTGTCTCTAAGTAAAATACAAAATAGGGCTGGGGATGTGGCTCAGTGATCAAGTGCCCTGAGTTCAATCTCTGGTTATCCCCTAACTCCCAAAGAAAAGAATGAAAGAAAAATGTCCATTCCAGGAGTGTTCTGCTGCTGCTGCTGCTTTTGCTGCTGTGGCTGCAGCTGCGGCTACTTCAGCCACTGACACTGTCACAGGAAAGCAGGGAGCTGAAACTCCAAACTGAAGAAAACTCTTGTGTTCCAACCAAAGAAGATATAAAGTCAGACACCAAAAGTCATACAAGACAACTTTCCTAGAAGTGAAAGTGAGGTGAAAATAAAGTATAAGAAAAGTGAGGCTTAAGACAAAAGCATTCTCAAGGGAGAGAGTGGGCTGTCTCCAAGCAGAGAACAACAAAGGAGACATGCTTTCCCCAATTTTATTACAGCTTGATGTTTACCAGGGGAATTGGGGACCAACTTCTGCACCCTTTGTCAGTCAGGTGTTCAACCCCTCCTTCATGTCTGCTGGTGGAGGTTTTAACCTCAGTTGTCCCTCTCCAGAACTGTCATGGTGGCCATCCTATTTAGGGAGGCTGCATCTACAAGTCAATCCCATGGTAATATGGTCACTGGGGTCACTTGCTGGTCCAAAGTTACCTTAGTGTGCCTGAGCTACTAAAGGAATCTTCCTGTCCACATAAATGGAGATACTTTTAGCCATAATTCCTAGCTTCGTGTCAATATCAATGGACCCAGTCAAGAGTTAGTTCCATTAATCTTTTTCTCTTGACGTATTTCCTGATTAGCTCCTTTTGCTTCTGATTCTATTCTACAAATTAACTTTCACATTTTGCTTTCTTGTTTACTTTGGAAGTAGTTTAAATAAGACCCTAAAGTATTTAAACAATACTTGTGACCTTGCCTGAAGCTACTACCTAATAACACTACTGTGGGGAGCAGGTGAACTGCCCCTGCCTCCTAAGCTTACTTGTATTACTACTGAGGAAGACTTGGGCACCTTGAGGAAGAACATTCAGAGTCAAAACAGGAGTCAGGTCGGGAAGAATAACATGGAGGCCTTGGAGGGTAAAAGAGTGAACTGCACTGCCAGGCAGCATGCCCCTTCAATCCCCACCTGGTGCAGGAACTGCATACCTCGGTCCTTGCCCACTGATTCCAGATTCCAGATATTCCTAACCACACTGACTGGGCACACCAGAGGCTCCTAGTCCTCTCTCTCCTTCTACCTTCCCCACACCAGATATTGATGAGGGAGTAACACACACAATCCCCACTTCTTTGCCTCTTCCTGCCACCCCTATTTCTCCCTTAGGCTCAGTCCCAAAATACTAGTCCTGCTAAATGAGAATGAAGACCCTACTCCTTTAGTCAGAACTGCAGCACCTACTTTGTCTCATCTCCCCACACCACTTCTCCCCAA
>PVHX01016816.1:0-41968 GCA_004024805.1 Geosciurus inauris
TATATATAAATATATATATATATACTGTTCATTGAAAGTGCATATAAAGATGTTTAATATGAAGAATGTAATCTGCTTATAATTTTGTGCAAAGTTAGAAAAATTATGATTGTAATAATTTTTTTTTCTATTTGCCTCAACAAATATTTTCAGTGAATAGTGTGTACAGCTTCTGAAAATTTGTTTTTTTTCTGTTATGCTTAATAACATGTATTAAAATGCAACTTTTGAGAACAATAAATAAAAATAAAAATTAAAAAAAAAAAAAAAAAAGAACTGAAAAAATTTAACACCATAAAAACAAACAACCCAATCAATAAATGGGCCAAGGAGCTTAACAGAAACTTCTCAGAAGAAGATATACCATCAATCAACAAATATATGAAAAAATATTCAACATCTCTAGCCATTAGAGAAATGCAAATCAAGCCAGGCTCTGTGGCACATGCCTGTAATCCCTGCACTTTGGGAGACTGAGACAGGAGAATAACGAGTTCAAAGCCAGCCTCAGCAAAGCGAGGCACTAAGCAACTCAGTGAGACCTTGTCTCTACATAAAACATAAAAAATAGGGCTGGAGATGTGGCTCAGTGGTTGAGTGCCCCGAGTTCAATCCCTGGTATCCAAAAAAAAAAAAGAATGCAAATCAAAACTACTCTAAGATTTAATCTCACATCAGTCAGAATGGCAGTTATCAAGAATGCAAACAAGTATTGGCGAGGATGTGGAGGAAAAGGCACACTCATACATTGCTGGTGGAACTGCAAATTGGTGCAACCAATCTGGAAAACAATATAGAGATTCCTTAGAAAACTTGTAATGGAACCACCATTTGACCCAGCTATCCCACTCCTTGGTCTATATCCAAAGGACTTAAAAACAACATACTAAAGTAATGCAGCCACTTCAATGTTTATAGCAGCACAATTCACAATAGCTAAACTGTGGAACCAACCTGGATGCCCTTCAATAGATGAATGTATAAAGAAACTGTGGTATATATACACAATGGAATATTACTCATCATTAACACAGAAAAAAATTATGGCATTTGCAGGTAAATGGATGGAGTTGGAGAACATCATGCTAAGTGAAGTAAGACAATCCCGAAAAACAAAAGGCCAAATGTTCTCTCTGATAAGAGGATGCTAATCCATAATGTGGGAGGAGACATGGGAAGAATGGAGAAACTTTGGTCAAAAGGGAGGGAAGGGAAGGGATCAGACATGGGGGCAGGAAAGATGGTGAAATATGATGGACAACAATGCCCTACATTCATGTATGACTGCACATATGGTGTAACTTTATATTGTGTACAGAGAAATGAAAATTTGTGCTACATTTGTGTACAATGAATTAAAATGCATTCTGCTGTCATGCAAACCTAATTAGAATAAAAAATATATATTAAAACTTAAATAATACGGGGCTGGGGTTATGGCGCAGTGGTAGCGTGCTCGCCTAGCACGCGGGAGGCACTGGGTTCGATCCTCAGCACCACATAAAAATAAAATAAAGCTATTGTGTCCACCTACAACTAAAAAATAAATATTTTTTTAAAAAAATTAAATAATAAATAGAAAATTTTAAAAGTTTATCAAATGAAAGTTTATGTAAGTTTAAAGGCAAGATATCCAATAAGTACTCTCTTTTATACATTGTGTCCGATATAGAAAGGTCACACTCTCATTTGAAGACCTGTCCTATATCTGTTTGTTTTGACAAAGCCAATTTCTGATCATTAACACTATTTCCTAAATGTATAAGAGACTTAAGATTATCTTTTAATTTTGGCTAGTACCGCTAACCCATGCCTACCTGTGATTATCGATACTGTACACTATGGATTCTAAATTTTACTTTAAAAAGTTAAACTCAGTTAAATGTAAAGCTTAGGGGAGAGCACTTTACCAAGTTGGTGTTCTCCAAACTAAAATTATCTGTAGCAATAATCTCAGATTTGTAAAGATCTAACAAATTTGGTTGGTATTTATTCATGCTGTTTTATGTTTTATAGCTGGGTAAAGTAACTTGTTGTCAGTAAGTTTAAAAACATAAAAATAAATCTACATAAAAGGAGCATTGGGTTGTGGCTAAGTGGTTATGCTCCTCTGGGTTCAATCTGTAGTACCAAAAAAAAAAAAAAAAAAAAAAACCTGTTAAAATTAAATTAAATTAAGCTTATTGATCAATATGTCAGTATTATCTCTTACTTAAAATTTATTTAGTTGTTGTACTTACCTACTATTTAATTCAAATCTAATGAGTTAATATCAAACTTGTTACCTAAAAATCTTTGAAATTATCATCAAACATTATCTTTGAGAGAAAGTTTGTTAGAATAAAGATTCAACTGAGTTAAATAGAAAATTATAATTTTTAAAATCTTAATACATTGGAGCAATATTTTCTTATTACTAAATTAATATATTTTCATATATAATATATATATGTTCATATAATATATGTGTATATATATTTTATATATAATATTGTATATTATATATATATATATTCATTTATATATTCAGTAACAAAATACCATGAACTGGGTAGCTCAAACACCCAAAATTTCTTTTTTCTCTTTCTGCTTTCTTTCTTTCTTTATTTTGGTACTGGAGATTGAACCAATGGGTGCTTTACCACTTAGCTATACCCGACCCAGAACTTTCTAAAAGTTTTTTATTTTTTATTTTGAGGCAGTCTCATAAAGATGCTATGGCCTCACTAATTTCCTAAGGAGATTCTCCAACTTATGATCACCCTCCCTCAGGCTCCCCAGTCACTAGGATTATAGATGTGTACTACCATACCTGGCCAGAAATTTATTTTTTCTCAGTGTTGAAAATTAGAAAATACCAGATCAAGGGGCCAACTGATTTGGCTCCTAGTGATGACTCCCTTCCTATTGTGCAGAGAATGACCTTGTACTGTGTCACATGGCCTTTCTTCAATGTGTGTGTACAAGAAGAGAGAAAGAGAGTCAGTCTCTTCATATAGACAATATTTCTGCAGGTAGGGTCACACTCTCATGACCTGTACCTCTAATTATCTACTAAAGGAATCATCTCCAAATGTCATCATATTGGTACATTAGAGGTTAGTGCTCAGTATGTGAATTTCAAGGGGACAAAATATTTAGTCCCAAGTTATGATAGGATAATATTTATTGAAACCCAAAATCAAATATAATATAAACACATGTCAAAAGTTTGTGCAACTTCTCCAGTAATAAGGACCAATTAGAAGTTACAAGTAATTCACAAATATCTGAGCACCACACTTTATAGTCCCATTGGGAATGCTGACATTAATTTCCTTTCATGCACACCTGGGTGAAAGGAAGGAAATTCTAAGGGAAACATAGGAGAATAAAAAACCCTTCATGTTTTGAGGATTTTTTTTTTTTTTTTTTTTGCCTTTTTCAAAGCCTATCACATTTTTTCCTGACGGAGGAAAGGGAGGCAAAGTAATATTGACAAATTTGATTTTTTAAATAAAATCTAGATATCTAAAGCGTTCTCTTAGATGTCAGAATATCAGTGCAACTTGGATGTCAGAATATCAGTGCAACTTGGTATGGAGAAATGCTTAGAAACCTAAAGATCTATATGGAATATTACTGTTTTATTTTTGATTTATGTCTAAGTTATATGGATATATTCACTTTATAGAAATTCATTGAAATTTCATTGAAATGTTTATATGTAAGTCTTACTTCAATAAATTATCTTAAAATTTTATTTGCTAAAGTATACCCTGTCTATAAGAAATCTAAGAATCAAATAGATTACAAGTAAAAAAGAAAAAATGGAGAAAACCATGCCCTGCTAACACTAATGAAGGGTAACCCAAATTAGTCATACTACTTTCAAACAAAGCATATTCCAGAGCAAAGGACATTACCAGTTTGTAAAGAGAATGAAATAAAAGCCAGAGCAGTTTAAGTACAAATCAAAGTGCATTGTATCAGAGATATATTATGGTCTAGCGAGAGGAAATCTTGGTGATTTGACAAAGTTGAGAACAGCAATTCAGACATGTGAAAAATAACTAAGAAAGGAATTGTAATGATGATCATGATTATCATCTTGGCTCCTTCTTTTGTGTTTGTCTATGCTTAATATTTTAGCTTATTAAAATCTGTTCTCAAAGCTGTACATGATTTTATACGATCCACTGCTCTGAGTCCCCTCACTAAATTCTGACTTATTCTGACATACTCCTTAGGAGTGAGTCCTTGTAACTTCATTTTGAGCAAGTTCCCACCGTGGAGGTTCCGGACTTGTGTATCCTTTCATGGAAGATCGTTTAAGTCAGTTTTTTCACTGCTGTGACCAAAAGACCTGACAAGAAAAATTTAGAGGAGGAAAAGTTTATTTTGAGGCTCACACAAAGAAGTCTTAGTCAGAAGAGAGCCAGTTCCATTGCTCTGGGCCTGAGGTACAGCAGACCAACTTGGTGGAAAAGTGTGGCAGAAGGAAATAGCTCAGGATGTGGCACCAAGAAGCAGAGAGAGAGAGAGAGAGAGAGAGAGAGAGGGAAAAAGAGGGAGAGAGCTCCCCTCACCAGGGATAAAATATAAATTCCAAGGGTATGCCCCCATTGACCCAGCTCCTCCAGCCATACCCTACCTGCCTACAGTCAACAATCACTTAATCCTTACCAGGGAATCAGTGCACTGATTAGGTTAAAATTCTCATAACTCAATCATTTCATCTCTAAACATTCTCACATTGTCTCACATATAAGCTTTTCAGGAACACTTAATATCTAAATCATACAAAAGCCTATTTTTTGGATAGCCTTCTGTATTTTTTCTTCTTTACCTTAATCTTTTAATGACTTGGTAGTTGATTCTTTCTTTGTGAATTCTCAAATTATAGCTCATTGTCACCTTTTGAGGATTTATCACAACATTGGATTTGGTTTGACCAATTTGTTTAAGATATATATATATATACATCCATTCTACATAGACAAAGCCATTAACCTCAAGACTGTATATAAGACTTCTCCTATGTGTAAATGAGCAGCCAAGATGTTGTCTGTATGTCTACTGTCAGAATTCCTTTCACTCAGGTTCAGCTGTGAAAACACAGGTGAGCTGTCATTGAGGAAAGATATCTTTATCCAGATTCACTTTGGTGTTGCTAAAGTATTCTTCTCTTATCAAATATAATTCAAAATTTCTATCACTTGGGTGCTATGATTCAGTTTAAGAAAAATTCTTTCACAATTTTATACCACTATGACTATATGTCTATTTAGAGTTCCATAAATCAGTGATCTTTGTAGTATATTTATATCCAAAAAATTATGTTTACAATCATTTTGAACTTTGGCCTTATCTAATTACTTTTGTATATAGATCTTAATTATAAACTACTAACTCATTTGTCTGCAATTATATCTGTAGTTTTAAAATTACTGGTTTCAATAGACATTAGTCTTTCTCCCTTTGCTTGAATATTTTGAATATTTTTGTAACAGTATTTTTGCATAGACTTTGTAATTCATAAGCCTTATGAATTAGGTAGAGCATATATTATTTTTAAATCAATATTATCATTTCTATTTTTGTACATGAACTATGATTTTAAAATGGTCTCAATAATAAACTTTATGATCCTATACAGAATCTGAACTCAGATCTTCACATGCTAAGTCTTTTACATTGATCTGTTTAATAGGCTCATCCATTCAAAATATATAAACTCCAACTATTGAAATGTACTAGTTTGTATACTAAGGACTTAGAGATTAATAAATAAGCCTCTGATATTAATCCACTCACAAGTGAATTTGAAAAGCAAATCCTTAATCATTATTAGAATATCAGCCATTGATTGCTGATTAAAATATTGTGCAATAATGGCAAATTTACCAGTATTATGCAGAAATGCAAAAGCAGATATAAACTGTCTCCTTTGGAGTCTCAGAAAAGGTTGATGGGGAAAAATATTGTGCCCATGCTGTATCTCAAACAAAAATTCAAGATTTTAAGGACCACTTTAAAAAGAAAATCTTTATAGGTTAGAGAAAATAGCATGTTCAATACAATGGCTGGAAAATAAATGACAAAATTACTGTATTCAACAAGTTGGTTAATGAAGATACAGGAAATCTTTAATAAGGAGTTGATATAATTTGATAACTCTTAGTAGAAGATAGCATCAAAGTGAAGATGAAGAATAGGAGTTGTGGGCAAGAAAATTAAATTTTAAATGTTGCAACAATTTGTATAAAAATTGAACCAACTGTAAAAATGTCATGTAGTATAGAGAAAAATTGAAAGATTTAATGACCATCAAGAATTTAAGGACAAAGTATATAATTGAACTGATAATGATGACTGTGTGGATTCCAATGTCATTAATCAATAAAGCAAATAATAATAATAATAATAATAATAATAATAATAATAATGAAAATTATTAGTTCAAAAGGGAAAATATAATTTAAAATTTGTTTCTGTTTTAAAAATTTCCAGAACTCATTCATAGAAAAATCAGTATCAGTAGATCAGTAGTGACTGTGTATTAAGCCAGGAAGAGTGTTACTTGTATTAATTTTTTTCTTTTTAAGATAAAAAAAATTATAAGACTAAGCATGGCACACACCTGAAATCCAAGCAACTCAGGAGGCTGAGATAGGAGAATTATATATATATATATATATATGTATATATATATATATATACATATATATATATATTTGCATATATATATGTGTGTGTGTATATATAATTACACACACACTCATATGTACACACACGCACACAAACACATATGTAGATGAGCACAGTACCTTTGTTTTTATCTATTTATTTTTATGCAGTGCTGAGGATGGAACCCAGTGCCTCGCATGTGGTAGACAAGTGATCTACCTCTGAGTCACAACCCCACCCAAAGAACTTGTTCTTGATACCAGATATTTCAATTAGTTCACTCACACAGCCACATTTTTAAAAATTATTATTATTATTTTTCAAATCACATATTTCTGTCAATAATTTCTTGGATAAAATAATTTTCTAATAAACATCCTTAATCTTAGTGCAAAACCAAAAATCAACAAAAAATTTATTATTGATTATAAGATGAAGTCACCCTGACAATTAAAAAAATAGCAGTCAATTCGAGTTATGTCAAATCACAAATGCATTAAGTTTTCATATTTACTAAGACAAACCTGAAGGAGACGTTGAGATTAGTCACTAACCAGAGTTTTTAAAAAGTTATTTTAAGGAATTTGATTTGATTAATTTGTAATTATTTAAACCAATTCAAGTGAGATCCTTGGAGATGGTAAGTCATATACATGCAACTGTAGAAAAGAACACTTTTAGCTATGTGACATTATACAGGTGGATATTGTAAAATAGAATGTTTTGTCTTCCTATCAATTGTGTTATAGAAAAGAAGATAAATGATGTATACATTAAAGATTACAAATGTAACTAATAAATACAATTGCACTTCAGATAATCTTTTTGGGGGGGCGGTATTCCTTTTGCTGTTTTGCCCAGCCTGGCCTTGAACTTATGGGCCTGAACATCTTTCTACTTTAACTGAAACTACAGGCTTACACCACTGTGCCTGGCTTAATACTTTTGATTAATCAGTGTATATTTCAGATGTTTTAGGGAAAGTGTTTTGAAAGCAATGTTTTCAACACTTCTCAACACAGTGAATTAAAATATGTTCCATATAAAATATATGGTTGGAAAATATTAAATATTATGCTATAAGTCAAAATGAATATTTACTTTTTATGTTATTTCTAAATTGTTACAGGAACAAAAAGGTAACTGCAATTACATTATAAATTACTTAAAAATATAACAATGTAAATATTGTTTATATAAAATATAAATAATAATATACAAAAGTACATGAAGTATACAAAAAATTCTCAAAATTGATGTTCAGAGTGCAAATTGTAGCAATCTATCTGGGGAATATTAGAAAAATATATATAATTTTTATAAAGACAATTTATTTTTGCCTTTTGGCTTAACGACTTATGTGAGGTTCACACAAACAATTTTTTGACCCTTTATTCAATTGGGTCATGATTATAAAGCAGTTCTGATTATATGTCTTGCCTCTGTAATGAATAGTTGAATGTAAATGTGTCCTGTAATTTCTTTCTGTACATGGTTTCTAAGTAATGAAAAACAACCAATTCCCTCATTGCTTCTTCAATCTGATTGAAGTTAAACTTAACATTTCCTTTTGAAAGCCTAAAGTTGAAATAATGTTGGGTTTACTGATGAATGAATGACAATTATACTTCTTTGACATACAAAATAGGATGTCAAATACTCTTTTTTTGTGAATTCCTTTTTTCTTTGTTCATATTGATATCTCTTCTTTGTTCTTGGATCTTTAAATCTTAAAGGCAGTAACAATCCTTGACCTAATAATATGACAGTTCAATATTCTTCAGTCAAAACCTGTATCTGTTCTACTGTTAAGGGTAATTCTTTGATGGTTTTCTTTTGGAAGATTTGCAGTAAATTAGAGTGCAGGGATGTATTAAACTTTTGATAAGCTAGAAAATTTAGCTTTCGTTGCTCCCTAGCTTATGTTTCACTAAAACTGGACCAAATTTTAATCATTAGTACTTTGATGCACAAAACTAAAGCAGCAGACACAAATATTGTGTAAGTCTTTATGAAGAATGATCTCCTCTTTTTCCTATCCAATCAGTCTCAAAACTTTGACAAAACTTGAATGTGTAAGTTATTATAGGTACAAAATTTTTTAAAATAACATTTTTATTATTTAAGCAGTATAAGTATTAATTTAGAAATGCTGTTTTATATACTCCTCATTTCATGATATTGCTGTATTCAAAAAATTATTATAAACAATGTTTTTGTTACTAAACTTTTTTAATACTAATCTTAGTACAGTGAATCATTCTCACATATGCTTGACCATCTGTGATACAATAATCAATGGCATATACTTCATTGAAAATATGTTCCAAATCCATAACTACCCATTAGTAGTAAGTTTTTATCTTTTTTATTCTTACCATATGTGTTTACTTGTGATCTCAATGATTTTAACACATATCATTTTATGAAAAGTTTTTTAAAACATTTGTTTATAATATTACACTATACTGAATTTTTAAGGTCACATGATATGGCCCAAGTAAAATACCTATTCTTTGGTTAATTCCTTTATTTTATTTAACTTATTCCATTAGTCAGCTTTTATTTTTAAGTTTATTTTTAAATTGACAAAATTTGTATGTATTTATGGTCTACAACATGATATTTTATATATGCCTACATTGTAGAATGCCTAACTTAGGCTAATTAACATAAGCATTACTTTAGATACTTATCATTTTTTGAGATGAGAACTCTTAACATCTACTCCTTTTATAATTTTCAAGTATACAATGTATTGTTATTAATTATAGTCATCACATAGTAGTTAATTTTTATAAACATTCAGAACTCAAATTGCTTAAGCTTATTTTAGATTATCTTCTAAATCTTGGATATTTTAGTCTACTATATATTTCATTCAGTGTCAAACCTTTGAAATTCTCAAATAACAAGGCCCATTTTTCCTTCAAAAGAATAACTTTAGAAGGGAAGGAAATGTTTGTACTTATTTTAAAATATATTAAAATTATTTAGTCATTGTTACACAGAAAAATCAAGTAAATGGAATGATCTTTCAATCATCTTTTTATTCTTCACAACAATGAACATATATCCAAGAGGAGCCACAAGATTTTGCTACTGTTTTGATTTAGTAAGCTTTTTCATCTCTGAGAACAAAAGACCTGATAAGAGCAATTTTAAAGAAAAAAATTTATTTGAAGCTCACAGTTTCAGAAGTCTTAGTCCAAAGACAACCATTTCTATTCCTTAGGACTTGAGGTGAGGCTGAACATCATGGTGGAAGGGTGTGATGAAGGGCAGCAGCTCAGAAATCTTATGAAGAAACTCAGAGATAGAGCAAAAATCATCTCTCAAAAGGAACAACCCCAGAGGCCCACCTCCTTCAGCCTTGCCCTACCTGCTCTCAGTTAACACTTAGTTAATGCCATCAGAGGATTAATTCACTGATTGGGTTAAGGCTTTTATAATCCAATGATTTCATGTCTAAACCTTCTTGCATTGTCTTACACCTGAGCTTTTGTGGGACTCCTCACATCTAAACCATAACATATTTCATTTTGGTTCGTTTTTTTTAAATTTTGCTTTTGTGACTTCTCCTATCCTGAAATACTAATGCTGACATATTATAAACCTAACAAGAAGTTAACCTGCGCGATATTGGAGAGTTTTCTTGAGATGTTTCAGCACTGCCCCATATGTCTAATGTTTTCTATAGTTCAGTCACAAAGAACTTAAGCTTCAGAAAAATCTAAGAAAATATTCTCAGAGCAAGTGAGAGAAACAGAGAGATCTTGATCTCTTCCTAACAGTTTTATCAATGCTTAAATAGTTTCCTGACAATTTGTAAGAGTTGGATTTGCGGAAAGAAACCTTCGGTTGCTTTAGTGAAAAAGTTGATGGAAGATAATCTAACCTTGTGGAATACTTAAAACATAACTGTGTTTCCAAATTTATGACTTATCTGAGGAAGAAAGGAAAAAGAAGATGGTTTGGGAACATAAAAAGGAATCATTGCCCTCTTTTAACAGCAGAAAGACTTAGCCAACATAGCATTTTAAGTTTTGTCAAAACACGATTCATGCATGCATTTTATTTACATACACAAGTAAAGAAGGACTGTCCACATACGCAGCAATCCACAGTTTATATCAGAGTCCAACCCTGATGCATGGTGAAACTATTAATTCTCCATCTTGAACCATAGTTTGGTATATTTGTTTCACATTTCCATGCTTGATGAAAAATGATGGCAAAGATTTCTATAAAAGGTTATATAAACTATCATTTCAAAATATATTAAATCTACCAAAATAGAAATTCAAAAAACTTTTGACTAATTGTTCTCAAGGGTGGCATTTAATTTTCTATAAAGAAATGAAGTACTTTGATAACCAAGAATATAATATAGTTGTCTAGACAGACATGTTAGTTGTTTAAATAATTTAGCAGAGTTTTAGATTTATACAATTGCATTACACAAAATAGATTTTGTCATATTCTGCATTTCTTCCTGAGCTCCTTGAGCTCCTAGATATTTTTTAATAATTTACATGTGTTAAAGTACATATTTTGTGCTGTGGAAGTCTATAGGTATTGCAAATATATACAAATACATGCAGTGATGTATTCGTAATTTGTGTCAAAAAGAATGGCTTCACTCTATAAAATTCCTGTCAATCCCCCTAGTCAATCAATGACCCTTTCTTATGAAAATTCAAATACACACTTACCTGTTTACTGTCTCCATAGTTTTGCTTTTCCCATAGTGTCATGAAATTGAAATCATACAATATGTGGCAGGTTTAGACTAATTTTTTCACTTAACAATATACATTTTAGATTTATCTATTTCATTTTTATCATTGAATGCTATTCTTTTGTATGAGGGCAGCACAATTTGTTTATTCACTCATCTATTGAAGGACAATAGGATGCTCTCAATTTCTGGCAAATATGAATAAAACCTTTATAATCAGAGGATATTAACTATGACAAACTGTCTTTCAAAGTAGCTGTACCATTTTCATTTCACCAACTTCATTAATATTGTCCATATTATTTTAACTTTAGACCTTTGGTGGGTGTCTAGTGATATGACATCATTGATTTTATTTGCAATTCACTAATGACAAAAGGTGTGGAACATCTTTCATATATTTAATTGCTAGGTACATATCTTCTTTGGTAAAGTCTGTTCAAAACATTGTGTGGTTATTAATTAGGTTGGTTGTTTTGTTTTTGATTTTAAAGAATTGTTTGTGTATTTTGGATACAAGTGCTTTCCCCTGTATGTATAGAAAAAATATTCATTTAATCAGTCACTTAGCCTTTGTAGAACAAGTGTTTTAATTTTAATAAAATTTCATCTTTTCTTTTCTTCTAGGATTTTGTTTTTGTTGTTGAATATTTAAAAAACATTAAATTTTAAAAAACATTAAATTTAAAAAACATTACATAAATTTTCTACAAGAACTTTGTAATACTGTGTTTTAGATTTTGAGTTAATTTTCGCGAAAGATCTAAGTTTCTAGTTATTTTTGTTTTTATTTATCAATGTTTAGTTGGAGTAGCACATTGGTTGAAAAGAATATCTTTTCTTTAGTTAATTGTCTTTGCTTCATTGTGAAAGACCACCTGACCACACTTATGTCAGTCTATTTCTGGGATCCCCTATTTTCTTCCATTTAGCTATGTGTCTATCCTTTTTCTAAACTTTGCAATACTGTAGCTTCATCATAAGTGTTAAATTCAAGCACCAGTACAACTTTCTACCTATTTATAGTATAGGGATCTCTATTTTAGATCTTGTGATTTTCTGTGTAACCCCAGTGATCAGTTTGTTGATGTCTTCTCTTAGGGCTGCATAATGCTCATCTCCACATCCATTTTCACATGTGTGTTGCTGTCCTCTTCTTTTATCTCATAAGAACAGTTGTTATTTGATTTAGGGTGTATCTTAATCACCCTAATGATGATGATCCAGTATGATCTCAATTCTAGAGCCTTCGTATAATTGTATCTTAAAGGCTGTTTTCCCAAACACATTGCATTCTAAATGTTGGGAGGAGTCTTCTTTGAAGTTTTTGTTATTCAATCCACTAAAAGAATTGTTCTCTTTATTCGGAAGATTGTAGAGAAATGGTCTCATTTCTTCCTTAAATTTTTGTGTAATTTACCAATGAAACAGACTTAGATTTTTATATTTTGGTAAGTCATATAAACATAAACTTAATATCTTTAATAGATGTAGAGCCATTAAATTTATTTCTCATTATGCTCATTTTAGTAGTTTATATCTTGGAAGAGATTGGTTCATTTTACCTAAATTATCAAATCTATGGTAATAACATTAGTAATAATACTTCTAAATTATCCTGTTAATACCACTGAGATCAGTAATGATGACTTCTCTTTCATTTCTTTTTATCTTTGTTTTTTCTCTCCCCAGCGCTGGGGACTGAAGCCAGGGCTTCGCAAATGCAAGGCAAGCACTCTATCACTGAATTAAATCCCAAGTCCCCTCTTTTTTCATTTCTGATTTTTAAAAATTCTGTCTTCTCTCTTTTTTCTAGTTGGTTACTGTGACTTAATTTCACTCGTTGTATATTTTTCCAAGAAATTTTTGATTTCATTTGTCTTTCTTGACTTCCTTTGCTAATTTTATTGAATTGCGTAATAATATTTTATTATTTCCTTTGCTTGTTTTAGCTTAAATAGCTCCTCTGTCTTTTGTTTGCCAATATGAAAGTTTACATTCATGATTATCTCTCTTATTTTCTAGTATACACTTTTCATGCCATCAGTTTGTCTCTAAGTAGTTTTCTCTACATCCCACAAATGTTCATAGAAAATTTTATCATTTTTATGTTCAAAGTAAGTTACAATTTATCTTGAGATTCATTCTTTGACTAATACAATAATAGGAATTTTCCAGCTATTTTTCTGTCTTGATATGTCATTTAATTCCATTGCAATATAAAAACATATCGATAAAATTTGAATTATTTTGTTTGTTATTTTTATGAACTCTATTTTCCATCTTTGTCCAATGTGAGCTTGAGAAGAATACATATTCTGTTTTAGATGTGATTCAGTTTCAATTCTTTTACTAGTACATCAACTAAACTTTAGAAATTTTACTAGATGCCCTAGAGTTGCAATATACTTTTTTTAGTGTTGTAAAACAGCCTTCATTTGATATTATGTTGTTTCATAGATATTGAAATGACATTATGATAGGATAATAATTGGAATTATTCCAGTTATTGTCTCCCATGCCATAGGCCACTGTGCTATCTCCCATTTCTCTTTATATGTGCTATAAACATTCTATACATTGTAATTATTAATTTATATAACCCATCTAAGATCCAGGACTAATAAGAAAAATAGATGCAATTTTACCCTCACTTATTCTTTCTCAGGTGCTTTCTCTTTCTTTATGTACATGTGAATCTCTGACTCACTTAAATTTCCCTCTCCCTGAAGTTTTTTAAAATAAAGATTTCTTGAAGAATGTCATTGGGATTTTGATGGGAATGGTAATTATCAATGCAAGTAACAATAAATGTTGGTGAGCATGTGAGGAAATGGGTACACTCATACATACTTGGTGGGAGTTGCAAATTAGTGCAACCACTCTGGAAAATACTAGGAGGATTCATAAAAAACAAGGGATGGAACAACCATATAATCTAGCTATCCCATCACTTAGTATATATCTAAAAGATTTAAAATTAGCATACTACAGTGAGCAGCCACTTCAGTGTCTATAGCAGGACAATTCACAATAGCCAAGCTATGGAGACAAATGAAGTGCCCTTCAACAGATGAATGGATAAAGAGAATGTGTTATATATGCACAATGGAGTATTACTCAGCCACAAAGAATGACTTTATGGCATTTTTTGGTAAAAAGGATGGCAATGGAGACTATCATGCTAAGTGAAATAGGCCAGTCCAAAAATGTCAAATGTTGAATGTTTTTTCTGATATGCTAAAGCTAATCCAAAATAAGTGGGAGATTAAAAAAGTTTAGAAGAGAGAACAATGGAGTAGATGGAGGGGAATGAAAGGAAAGGAGGAGGGACAGCATAGGGAAAGACAGTAGAATGAAGCTAACCTAATTTTTCTATGTCCATAAACATACCATAGTGAATCTAACCATCATGTACATCCAGAAGACACTGATTAAAAGAAAAAAACTATAAGTAAATAACAGAAAGATCAGTAGAGTACAGAGAATGGAATGGGGGAGGAAGGTGGAAAGGGAAAGGGAAATTTCTGGAGATTGAATTAGAACAAATTATATTCCATGCCTTTATAATTATGTCAAAATGAATCCTACTGTATATAACTAAAAAGAATTAAAAAACAAAAAGATTTCTTGAAGGAAAGTGTCACTGGTAATGAATGTCCTCAGTTTTCCTTGTTGTAAGAAAGTGTCTTTTTTTCTGATCATTTTAGAATATATCACTGGATGGAGAATTCCAGTTTAGTACTTTTAATCTTGATTTTAAATATTTTATTTCACTTTGATTTTTCCATTGTTTCACAGTAGAACTTCAATGCAGTTATCATCATGTGTCCTTTTACAGACTGGGTATTTTTTTTCCCTTGGACTTTGTTCAGGATATTTTCTTTGCCTTTAGTTTTCTTAGTTTGACTGTGATATACTTAGGTGTGAATTTTTTTATTGTTATTTCTCTTGCTTGGTGTTATCTGAGATTCAAGATCTATGATTTTATGTGTCATTGCATTTGGAAAATTCTCATCTATTTATTACTTTCATTACTGCTACTGCTCCTTGCAGAATTTTTTGTATGTCTGAGAAGAAACTGGAAGTCTATACATGATAATTAGAACTCCAGTAAATCACAGGTAGCTCAAAACTTGATTCTTAATGATTTTTCCATTACTTCATTACACTATAACAATAGATTATAGTGTAATTATAGTGTAATTACTTCATTACACTATAACAATAGAAATTAATTTTTTAGAACTAGCCACAAAATTAAGTTTCTGGATATAGGAAGATGATGATAGTATTAAAAAGTTCTATTTGGTATACATAAGCACTAATTTTATCTTATGAGGAAATCAAATAGAAATTATCCAACCTTAGCTGGGTGCGGTGGCTCAAGCCTGTAATCCCAGCACTTAGGGAGGCTGAGACAGGAGAATCGCGAGTTCAAAGCCAGCCTCAGCAATGGTGAGGCACTAAGCACCTCAGTAAGACCCTGTCTCTACATAAAATACAAAATAGGTCTGGGGATGTGGCTCAGTGGTTGAGTGCCCCTTTGTTCAATCCCCAGTACCAAAAAAAAGAAAAGAAATTATCCAACCTTACCTCCATCTTAAATTTCAATTCAGTACTTTAAGAACAAAAACGGACATTTATTTTGTTTAAAATCTTTATTTTTATGTATTAGTATTCCTTAGGCATTATTTCAACGAAATTGAAATGTTTTGTTTCACTAATACAGTTTTAATTATGTTCAAGGCCATAATGATAACATTGTATTTTCTCTTTAATATAATAAATAATTGCAGAATTCATTAAATTCAGTGAATTTACTTACTTCAGAATACTTTTATACTGGGCAAATCAGAAATTCAAACTGTAGAAACAATTTGACCAAAAAACTATTCTTTTTGTTTTCTGACTGATGACTGTATCATTAGCATATCTAGCCATTTTAAAATTGAAACTAGCTCATGTACACATTTTTTCATTATGCTCTGGATTAAAGGGACTCTGAGTAATTTCCCTTGTTACTGAGTCTAACTTAGAGAATCAGTTATGTGTGTGCTAATAGAACTTTTGTTATGTAGTCTTTTCATTATTTATAGATGTCTGAATCTATTTTTCCCCTTTCACTTCTCCTCTAGGGATGATATAAACAATCTCACTTTTTGAATTTATTTTTCCACATATTTACTAATACATGGATGAGCATGGCAAATGTATGCCCACTCAAGCAGATCAATTTTATCGATTATCAAGTCATTTTGATGTCTGAATAATACAATATATGCATGTTTTCTTTTACCAGTTATTAGAATCCACCCACCCCCAATTACCTGCCACTACATCATGGCTAAACATTTGACCTGCATGCTCAGCTTTCTTGCCCTTGATTTTGATGGACTGACTCTGACTATAGGAAGATAATGAGAATATCTAGCTCTTTACTTACTCTGTAAGTATAAAATCCCTGCTCAAAAATGTTAGAATAATTTAAGTTCCATATTTAAAATACTATCAGATCTGATTTTGCCATAAGTTATATTCAAAACTCCTATATTTCTCTTCCTTCTCTTAGATTATAACATTTTCCATCCAAGTTAATGATTACTGTGATCATACAAGTATGTGCTATTTCTTTGACAACAATCAATATTTAACATCTGAAATTCCAACAAAATTGCTCCTGCTAAAATCACAAGAGGCAATCATGTCCTCAATTAAATCTTCAGTTCTCTCTCCTCATCCTACTTGAATTTTCATATGCATTTTATTATCTTAGACACTCTTTCCTCCTAGAGATACATTTGTTCCTTGGCTTCAAGAAGCATCCTGGTTTTCTTTCTACATCATTGGTGCCTCAGTTTTCCTTGTTTATATGCATTCAGCTCCCTGATGACTAAATGCTGGAGGCATCCAGGGTTCAGTCATTGAAACTCTCCATTAGTCACACTTAGTCATACAGTTTCATTGATTTAAATGTCATCTGTACCTGTAATGGTTAATTTGAATTGTCAACTTGATTGGATTAATAAATGCCAGGATCAAGAGGCTTCAGGGTGTATCAATGAGGGTGTGTATAGGAATGATTGGCATGTGGGATAGGGAACTGAAGTGGAGACCTTCCCTAAAACCCTCCCAAGATGATGGCTTGCATGGAATGAAAGTTGGAAGAACAAGGAAGCAGCAGCAGATGCAAGTTCAATTCTTTTTGAACAGGTTCTTGATTGCTGCTGTCATCACCTGAGGATATCAGACTCTGGCTTCTTTATTCTTCCAAAGTGGACTCTGCCAGTGATTCCCTAGGGAGTTTCCAGAAGCCTTCAGTCTCAGACTTGGGTAGCACCATTGATCCCTCTTGTTCTGAGGCTTTAGCCTCTTGGACTGTGCAGCTACTCGTTCCTCCAACTCTCTAGCCTGCTGATGACCCTTGTGGACTATCCAGCTTCTGGTCATGTAAGCCAATCTAATAAGTCACCTTTTTATAATCATTGTTCCTCATGATTCTCTTCCTTTAGAGAATTAATACAGTACCCAAATGTGTATCTCTAGGCAACATTTCTTAGAACTTATAAGTTGAATATCCTATAGTGTCTTTAACATTTTCACTTCTCTCAGACAATTCAAAAATTACATGTTAAAAACAATACCAGGACCACTGACACTTACTTCTCCCCTACCTCTCTGCATAACTTCTCCTCCTTTGCTTTAATAAAAAGCAATTCCATTTTACCATTTGCTCAGTCAAAACACCTAGAAATCATCATTAATTTTCTTCTTCTTTTTTCTCATTTTTTTTTAAATATCATCAACTTTGGAAAGTTTTGCCTCCACAATATAGCTAGAATTTGAATATTTTCCATCGTGTGTCTAGCATTTTGGGCATGGCTGCCATCAAGTCATATCTGCAAAAATACAATAAGTTGGTATTGTTTTCATTACATGTAATCTAATCTTTTGTGGTCTGTTTTTAACATAGAAGTGAATATGAACCTTTGTGTGATTTATGATGTTACTACCTACTCAACATCTGCAAATCCTGTCTTCTCATATGATTCAGTTAAAACTAAGGTTTTGTGATTGCTTAACAAGTTGTGCACTGTCCTATTCCTTCTACCTACTTAATCTCCCAGCCTACTATTCTCCTCAGCTCATTTCCTCCTGTCACCCTGACAGCTTTGATGAGTTTTAAACATATCAGACACATTCCTGCCTCAGGAGCTTAGCCTGGAAAGTTTTCTTAGAGATAGCTACGTGACTTTTGAAGCTTTACTTGCTATATTCCTCCTGCTAAATTAGGCTTTTCATTATTTTTGCATTTAAAGGTCTAGCATATGCTCTTCTCACATACCTAGAATTTATCTTTATGTTTCTTCTTTTCCTCTGTATTTCTTATTGCCATAGGACATACTACTTGCTTTTACTTCTTCTTCTTTCTTTTTTTTTTATTGATTTTCTCTTTCCCTCCAGAGTTTAATCTTTATGAGAACAGAATTTTGTACTTATTCGTGTTCACATTTTTATTCCCAATCTGGCACATACTAGGCATTTGATAGATAATGTTTAAATAAGGGAGGTAATAAGGGAAGAAACTGGTGAGTGCTTCACCTGTAAGTGCAAATATGTCACCATAACAATAATTTGTAGGCTATATATCTGATAAGAAAAAGGTGTAGCATTTTTAATTAGGGGGAAACTAGCATCAAAGTCATATTAAAAGTAAATAATGCTAATGGATTAACTGTGACAGGATTAATTTACTATGAAAATGGAATACCACTGTGGACAATAAATATATAATAGTGAGAGACATATTCAACAGAAATCCTCTCCTAGAAATTGATCATCAAGATAAAACATTTATGCATTTATATATATATGTGTAAGATCTTATTATTAGACTATAAAATGAAGTAGCAATCATTTAGAAACAACTTAAATATCCCTCAGAGAAGTAAATCAGAATTTATACAATATGTGTCTTACTAATATCTTTCTACAGAAAATATAATATGTACTGATAGGAAAAACCTACTAAGAAGTTTCAAAGGAAAAAAAAGCTCAGATAAACATAAAAGGTTTGTGTGATCTAATTCGTATTTAAATAAAATATCTGTGCAATATATGTGTATGTTGGAAAAACATTAGATATGTTTCTGTCTACGGGGAGGTTAAAAATGTGATAGATCACTGTTATACAACCTTAAAGTTTTACAATATGGAATTGTTTATTGCATGAATCTTTTTCGGTGAGACCATATTTTTGTATTCCTTTTACGTTACTCTTTAAAGCAAGAAATGTCAAGTTAGGTTCAATATGTCAAAATGTTCAACTTTCAAAAAAAATTAAAGATTAATGAATACATTCACAGAACAATAAGTTGCTAAGATATGAAAAGAGGAACCTCTTCTGTGTTTAGAAAATGCTTATTTTTCATGTGAAAACTGATAATGTTTTAAAAGATTGTAAAAAATTAAGCAAAACACTATTATTATCTCTTTTGTTCTTTATGGATATAGAATTTATCAAATTCTACTCTTATCCTTTCACACTTTTCCTACTACACACACACACACACACACACACACACACCAACTTTTTAAAAATTTTACTTGTTTATTATTCTCAATCCTTCTTATCTTCATTAATACAGGTACACTCTTCTATTTAAAGAATCTCTTTCTCAGTAGCAATCACCAAAAACAATCCTAACAGCAAATAAGAGAGAGGTGTTAATGAACTGAAAATAACACTTATCTGATTCCCCAAAAAGTCTAACACTATCACACTCCTAACCTCATCTCCTGAGGAAAACTGACTAAATGCTGTGAGAACATTTAGAACTACCATGAGTTTCCTAGTTAGTTCCTAATATAATGGCTTCCAGATGGTTTTCTATGAGAAAATATTGGCTAGAGATATTAAATTTTCAATTCAATTTAAAATATATAAAGTTTTTGGAATATTAATCCATATTGGTGACAATTTAATATTTTAAAGTAAATATGTTTACCCATTATCAATTATGTATGATATTTGTAACTGAATTCCTTTATTTCAAAAGAATATTTAGGTACACACAAACAAAATACATATCACATGGACAACAAGAAGATGGTAGAATAGGAATTTTTTGTGCTTGTCATTACCTTTGGAAACAATATTAATTTGTTTATTATTCTCGATCTTGCCCTTAAAAAACCCAATAAACAATTTCATATTGTAAAACTTTAAGGTTGTATAACAGTGATCTATCCCATTTTTAACCTCCCCATAGAGAGAAACATATCTAATGTTTTTCCAATATACACATATATTGCACAGATATTTTATTTAAATACGAATTAGATCACACAAACCTTTTGTGTTTATCTGAGCTTTTTTTTCCTTTGAAACTTCTTAGTAGGTTTTTCCTATCAGTACATATTATATTTTCTGTAGAAAGATATTAGTAAGACACGTATTGTATAAATTCTGATTTACTTCTCTGAGGGATATTTAAGTATGCATTCAAAAAATACATTTACAAGAGCTAAAGAAACCAGATAGATAATAGATTATAGCACATGTTTTAGCACATAAGTAAGGAAAAAACCACATTGAATAGTGTAGAACGGACAGTTTTCTGTCACCCATGGCACTCTCTTCCAACTCCAGGCAGCACAGTACAGGGAGAGATACCCTCCATGGCCCAAAGGGGAAGGAAGCAACAGAATTTGCTATGAGTCTTGCCCTTAAAAAACCCAATACTGCTAGGCAGGTCTGAGAGGTGCAGGCACCAGTTGGTACCTGACTGAACTTCCAGGTCTATTCCAGCACTCAGCTCAATCGGCAGACCCAGATTCCAGACTTCCCTGAGCAGATTCAGTCTCCAATACTGCCCTGCCACCTGATTCTTCTGCAGGGATCCCAATCCCACTCCAAGGTAGTCACCAAGCCCTAGTCAACATGCTAATATTTTCAGACCTTATTTTGAAACTGATTTACCAATTATAGGCTCCAGACTGACCCAGAGCTGGGCCCATCCTAGCAACCACAACTTCTAGGCTGACTCCTGTGTCTCCCACAATCCAGCTCACAAAAGCAAAAACAAATAAACAAAACAACTGAGACACAAAGTCACTTTGCAACTTTCCAAAGATCGTAAAACAAAGGAACACCAGAATTTGAATTAAAAAATCAGATGCCTAATTAGTAAGAGTTAGAAGTGTGTCTTTAAGCAAAAGTCAGATTTTAGCAAAAGACAAAAGGTAAAATGGAATCCCATGCAGAATTTGGGAAATCCTTTGAAAAATCTCATTTCCTTGTGATTTAAGAATTCCTCTTTAATACAATGGCTATAATTTGGATATAGAATTTCTCCCAAAGGCTCACATGTTAAGTGCTTGGTTGCCTCCTGAGACACTGTGGGAAGGTAGGAGATAGCACTGAAGGAAGTTAGCTGTTTGTGGTAGTAGCCTTGCAGGGGAGCTTGGGCACCTTGCCCCTTCCTTTCTCTGTATCCTTGCCAATATGCAGTAAATAGCCTCCTCTTAGACATGCTCTCACCACCATGATCTGCCTTACCACAACACAAAAGAAACAGAGTCAACTGACCATGAACTGAAATCCTTGAAACAGTGTGCCAAAATAAACTATTCCTCCTTTTAGTTGAGTTTTCTCTCAGATATTTTTTTACAGCGATGGAAAGCTGATTAACCTAGCAATCAAAATAATTAAAGTAGAAAAGAGTCCAAAAAGTTCCAAAGAGTCTGTTTGGTACATTAGAAAGAATGGAACTAGGCAGGTATAGGCACTGTCTGTCCCTAATAGAATAGGATCTTTATCAAAGGAAAGAAGAAATACATAAAAATCATATGTATTAAAAGTGCTCATTTTGTGGTTTTGGTTTTTCAATAGTGACATAATACAGAATAGTTAGAAAAAATATACTTTTCTGGGTTTTATTGCTGGAAAAGATTAGAAAAAGCTTAGATGATAATGACACAGGGATTTTGTAAATGGAGTAAAGAGCAGAGACACCAAAAAGTTTACAAGCATTAACTTTGAAATACTTGTGACATGTGACAAAGATAAAAAGACATATGAAGTATGCAACTTGATATGTATGTTTTGTTGTGTGTGATGTGTATATTCCTGGAGCTCAAAATAAAGCTCACTATACTATTTGGGAATCATTAATACACCCACACACACGTGTGTGTGTGTATAGGATTTCCAAATAGTGAGATTTATTGTGTGTGTATATGTGTGTGTATGTATGTGTATAGGATTTCCATATAGTGAGATTTATTGTGTGTGTATATGTGTATGTGTGAGTATAGGATTTCCAAATAGTGAGATTTATTGTGTGTGTATATGTGTGTGTATGTATGTATATGTGTACATGTATACACACATACATATATATATGTGTATGTATATATAAATGAAGTGTAGAATTGACAAAGTAGTTCAGAAAAGAATGAGGGAGGCTCAGAATTGAGGCCTGAGGAAAGCTATCAATTGGAGAGTAGAAGACTGGAAGGTGCAAAGATTTTGGAGTGTGGCTGGAAGCCTCTCAATAGTTGGAGCAAGCTGAGAAAGAAAAATCTAAGAAGGGGAGAGTTGGTGTAGTTTAGCACTGCTGAAATACTTAAATGTAAGTCAGTTAACACAACCAAATAAGTGCTTTATTACCTTGAGAAGTACCTGCAATGTTACATGTGAGTTACAATACGAGTGCATGGTGTAGGAAGCAGAAGCAGCATAAATAGGTCTATGTTTAAAGAAGTTTAGATACGAAGAGGAATAATTGTAACAGAAGAATGTGGGGATCAAAGTTTTTCATTTTATTTAGCTTTATGTTTTAATGTAGGAGCTCTTGGCAAAAAATACTGCAAAAAATGAGAAAGTTACAATAAGAGAGAATATCTAAAGAAGAGAATCTTTGAGAATGGAAAATGGGAGAAGCATTTATGGACACTTTGGTTTCTGAAAGGAAGAATAATTTTCCCCCTTTTGCTGTCAGTAATAAGTTATACATAGTTCAGATGCAAGAAAAATTGAGAAGAAGGATTTTCTAGGTCAATACTTGAAAGAAGTGAAAAGTAGAGTTGAGCAGGAAAGGGGTTGCTATGGGTATCTGAAATGCAACCCAGGACATAACAAAAAAAGGGGTGGGGGATTGGGTGTATGGTAGCACTTGGGACAATTCATGAGGGAGAAGAGTGTCAAATGATGATGTGAAGAAGTTCAGAGATTTTCCTCCCTGTAAAAATTACTGCTATTGCAGTCACACTAATATGCCACCATACAGAAATTAACCATTACAGTTTGAAGTGCTCTTTTAAGGTACAACCATTTTGGAGTCTTCATACTAAAATTCCATCCACTATTCTAGACTCTCATTACACAAGAATAAACAGGCATAAATATACAAAATTCTTTTCAAAATTAATTGAGATGATGACACTGAGGGAGAACAATGAAGTAGTGAATGAAATACTGTATACAATAAGAAATCCTTCTGAGATTTATCTAAAAATGACAAAAATTTTTAAATAATTTTATTATAAAATATTTATAATATTAATTACTATTAATATAAGATTATTTTATTAATATCTAAAGTTAATAAAATGATCTATAAGAAGGATTAATAACTATAGATATTTTCTGTCCTGTTGAAGCTTAAACTAGGAAGACAATGATTAAGTCATGCAGGTAGCATAATTCCAAGTTGTAATTCTTGATTAATGAGACTAATGTGATAATCATGGGATACAGCTTTCTATAATATTAGCAGTGACTGACAATTTTGATTTAGTAATATATAGTTTTGGGTAGTATTTCTAAAAAGCATATATTTTATCCAACTATATTCTTTATAACCTACAATAGAAAATGCCAGTAAGACACCTGGTAAACAACTACAATTATTTTATTAGAGCACCTCACTCTGTTTTATTTTTTGAGCATTAAAGAGATGCTGTGAGCTGAATGTTTGTGGCCTCTCAGATCCTATGTTGAAGACCTGATCCCCAATATGATGGTGTTTGGAGATGGAACTGTGGGAGATCTGAGTTTTAGATGAAATCAGATAGGTGGGACATTCATGATTGGATTAGTGACCTTATTAAATAAAAAGCCCAGATTAAATTCGTTTTTTCTTTCTTCCTCTTCCTCTCCCTCTCCCTCTCTTTTTCCTTCTCCTTCTCCTTCTCTCCCTCCTTCTCACCAGGCAGAGAGCATTCAAAATATCTGACCATGTTGACACTTTTCTTAGATTTCCAGCAACCAGAACTATGAGAAAATATATCTGTTGTGTCTGCCACCCAGTCTATGGTATTTTGTTATGCCCACTATACAGATTAAAGACACTGGGGCAGGGTATTTGGCTCAGTGGTAGAGCTCTTGCCTAGCACATGCAAAGCACTGGGTTTGAGACTCAGCACTACACAAAAATAAATAAAATAAAGGTATTGTGTCTATCTACAACTAAAAATCTAAAAAATTTTATAAAAAGACACTAAACATGTTTCCCTACTGTTCCTCAGGAGTATCTAGGGAGGAGTGTGACAAGATCTCAGAAGAAGGGTTGTGATGTATCAGCAAAGACTGGATTCAAGACCCAAGAACTCCAAATTACAAAAGAATATATTTATCAATGATTGCATTAAGGTAGCAGAACTACTAAACAAAAAACACCCTGGGCATAGCAAGTTGACCAACATGAACAAATATTAATGGCTGGAGGAGTCATCTATAATGCATAAGACAATAGGACTTGGTCAAGTAAGCTGGGATGAGCCATGACTTAAAGGTTTCTATTATTGAATTTCTAACTATTTATTACTGAATTTCAACAGAACGTGAGTTAGGATCACACTATGAATTAAATGAACTAAAGAAATTTGTCTTTGTGACTCTTGAATTTAAGAATCAAAATTCATACTATTCTGAATTAAATGAGGTTGTCTGAAATACATTTTTATCAAAGAAATTTTATCTACTTGTTTTTCTGCAAGGCCATTGATTATGGTAATTGTGAAATATATAAATATATATGTATATCTCATATATATATACATACATATATATATATATACATATAGGTTCATATATATATATACACATATAGGTTCATATAAGAATATGCATATATATGTATAGAATCATATACACATATAAACAAAAATAGAATATATATGTATTTAATATTACTCAAAAAATGTCTGCTTTTTGTAGCTACTGAGGATAATATTAAATCAGTTGTGAAAATAGAAAAATGATTAAGAAATAAAGTTTATATTGACACATACCTTTTTTATTTTGTGTAATATTTCTATTATATGTAGTAATGGCTTGATAAGAAACAGCTCAATTAAATTTAGTTTAGAATAAATAATTATGTAATAACGATAAGTGCTGAAGTAACAAAATAAGAGTAAAATACATTCTTCAATAAGCCTTGAGATCAGTACTGAGAAAGTCTAATTTTACAGAAACAAAGGTTAAGCTCTTTTAATAATAACTTGAATTTAATAGAACTCTTCATATACTCAGTGTGATGTTATTTATTTTCATTTCTGTGACCAAATTTCCTGATAGGAACAACCTAAGGAGGAAAACTTTATTCTGGGCTCATGATTTCAGAGGTTGATTCCATGGTCAGCTTACTCCATTGTTCTGGGCCTAAGATGGAGCAGATCATGGTGGAAGGGTATGGCAGAGGAAAGCTGTTCTGCTCATGGCAGCCAAGAAGTAGAAAGAAAGAGAAGAAGGGACATATGTAGTCTACAGAGATATACGTAGTCCGATCACTATGCCCCCAGTGACTACTTTCTCCAAGCACATCATAGTTATCACCCCTTAGTCTATTCAAATAATTAAACCATGAAATTAATAAACATACTGATGAGGTTACAGCCCTAATCAGTGACTTGAATTCCTTCCTGGGAACCTTGCCACATTGAAGGTCATGCTTTCAAAACATGTGGGCACATTTCTAGATTCAAACTATGACATTACCAATAATATATATCAATTCATACAAATGCACAAACAATTACACAAGCATACATACATGCATAATACATTTTACTTTTATGTATAAATCAGAAAACAATAAATATGATAATGGAATAATTATGAGCATTTCTGCTTCAAAGCAGATATAATCTTAATGACTGAAAAAGTTCACTGAAGTAGGATACATATTTACTTGTTTTAACAGCTATCTCTGAATTAACTCTTTGACCTATATTGAGCCATTTAACATACATAAAATGCATTTTCCACTATGTAAAATAAACTGTATGATCTTGAATTTCACTTCCCATCTCTAAGATTACATACACGTAAGTTTGAGATAAAATCGTCAGATTCCTCAGGACTTTTTTCCAGTTATGCAATGGATCACACATCTTGTTTCATGCGAGATGTTTCTTATCTTAAAAAACTAATTTATATTATTTTGACATATGAATTACAGAATTCTTTCTTATAATAATAGTGTTCCCAAAATTCTACACATTTTTTTTATAATTGAAAATAAGAAAAGTCAAAATAGTGAAGGTAACAGTGCATAAGTCATTTATAAATTATATAACAATAGTATCTTGAGTACACACTTGGGAAAGGCGGATGCCTTGTGGACTCAACTAATAAATTCCTGTAACGGGCTCCAAAGGCTTAATTTACAGTCAATCATCCTCATCCATAGTGTATTCAGCTCCATAAGTCAATAATGTTGAAAAATCCATTTTTCTGAAAGGTTTCAGGTTGTTTTTGGTGCAAAAATGATGGGACAGTTTGCCCACGGATGTCTGAGTCCAGTGATTGTTGTATTATAAAAGTAAACAGACAGAATGAGAGATGTTCTTGCTATAAGTTTTCCTTTTATGTCTCTAATAGTGTTTTTAGTCAGGATAAATATTGTTCTAGGTCTTTTATTGATTCACCAGCTCATATGTTGAATTGAAGACTTTAATTCTAGTTAAACTTTGAAGTAATTGGAAGTAAGTAGAATTTCATAATGTAGGTAACTGAAAAATGGCACTAGGAAAGTGTTGGTTACTTTTAAATGGTAAAATGCGTATCAAGATGTAGAAACTTCATTTTAATTCTGAAATCATTAAAAGATTGCCTAAAGCCATGTGTCTAGTTTCACAGTTTGAAACAAAATCTGGTACTAGTTAAATTGTTTTTTTTAAAAAAAAAAAAAACCTATAAAATTACTCTTTAAAATATGATTGTGGTAGAAAAGTTAATATGAGGACCTTGAGTGTCAAAAGTTTTTAGAGTCAGAATTGTGTAAATACATGAGGGAGCATCTTTGTGGTGATACTATTGGTCCACATACTATTAGATGTGATTCTGATCGCATTGCCATCTGAGAACGATTTACCTTAGCTACTTAATGAAATAGCAAGCATACCTCTTCAAAACACAATTTTAGTATCTGTGTATTTTGAAATAAGCATCCAAAGATTATTTAAGGCATTTCTTCCCTAAGTTATATTCAATATTGAATTTATAACTCTAAAGTAGTTTATAATTCCAGAAAAGAATTTCTTACCCATTAAAACTTAAATAAAAGTGTCCTAGAGATGTTTTAATTTTTTGCTCATCAAAACAAGGGAAAAGGTAGCAAAAATTTATCAAAACACAATAAAAATAAAGACAAATCTATGGAACAGTGTACTAAGTGAATTACACTCAAATAGAGTCCATATTCAGCTGTTTCCATAACTCTGGGATTGAGGTAAGACAGGCCATCATGGTAGAAAGAGGCATAGCAGAGGAAATCCACCCAGTTTATAGCAACTGAGAAGCAGAGAGAGATCAAGAAGCCAGGGACCAAAATACAATTCCCAAAATCATGCCCTCAGTGATCTTCTTCCTCCAGTCATGCCCCACTACCCTACAGTTACTACTCAGTTAATCTGTCAAATAAATTAATCCACTCATGAGATTAGAACTCTCATAATCAAGTAATTTGCCTCTGAACATACTGAATTGTCTAGCACATAAACTTTTCAGGAGACACCTCCTATCCAAACCATCATATGTGATTATTGGAGGTTCATTGTATTTTAACTTGCCCTTATCTTATTTCCCTCCATTTCAGATGCATGGATACCTTGAAATCTCTTTACAACCCACATTCATGGTGAAAATCAGCAGCCTGGCAGGCAAGGGAAGGGAGATATAGGTCTCAAAAAATTTTTAAAGCCTACTCAAAGACAATTATTATTTTATCACCTGATGGTTCCCTGGAAGACCCTACGTGCAAGGCTATCTGTATTCAACCGGAGAAGCTTAACCAGTGTGAAAAGCCTTTTCCCTGTCGGGGGACATATATAAAAACAAACATGGGCAATTGCTAAACTTCACTACCTGAAATACTGAAAAAGAGTTGGGGAAAATAAATTACTTACCAAAAAACTTTAAAGAAAAGTCTCAGTAATGGATGCAGTCAGTGTTTTTTTTATTTATCTATGGGAATCAAAAGAACAGGTACATGCAAAGACTTTGTTCCTGACCAGGACTGTGTGCACACTCAGAGAGATCTAAGAAGGCTCTAATAGCTCCCATTTTGTTTACCTTGAGAATAGGCAAAAATGAAAAAGCAAAATTTAAGACAGCATTGACACCTGTCAGGCCAAATATTGAAAGTAGAACTCAACATGCACCTAGAATTTGTCCACAAACACTGGAAAACTTACTGACTCCTGGCAGTTACTGGAGTCAATAAGTAATACTTTCTTCTTATTGACAAAGAATACAGGCCTGACATGATTTACAGAAAAATTACAAAACCACATACAACTATAAGCAGCAATGACAAGACTATAAGCTGACATCAAGAATAGCTGATTTATATTATTTTTAATGGCCAGTTTTCAGTCAAAAGTTATAAAATTTATAAAAATAAAACAAGACAAAAACAAAACTAAGAAAGTGTGGTCCATAAAGAAGAACATATTCAATAGAAATGTTGGCCTCTAGCAAGTTTAGATGTTGAATTTACTAAATGGAGACATTAAAGCAATCATTTCAAATATGTTAAAAGAACTAACAGAAGTGATATTTATGAACTAAAAGAAGGTATGAGAAACTGTATCTCAACAAATGGACAACATTGAAAATGGATAGTAACTTTTATTAAAAGAACCAAATAGAAATTCTAGAACTAAAAATCAAATAGCTGTAATAAAAATTTTTACTAGAGAAATTCAACAAAATATTTGAGTAGAAAGATAAACAAAATCAAAGCTCAAAGATGTTGGTCAAATTATATTATCCATCTGAGAAAAAGAATATCTCAAGAAATCCACAAAACAGAGCTAATAAACAGGCTTAGTACTTTTGTAGGATAAAAGATTAGTATTCTAAAGTTAGTTAAATTTCTATATAATATGAAATGAAGAACTGAAATCAAAATTAATGAAATAATTTCACTTATCATAGCATCAAAATATTAAAATACTCAAGAATAAATAAAAGAAAGTAAATGACCACTCTACTAAAAACTAGAAAACATCATAGGTGACCATGGAAGAACATAGAATTAAATGGAAAGGTATATCATATTCATAACTAGAAAACATTTTGTTAAGATGGTCATATTTCACAAATTATTCTGTGGGTTGAATGCAGTATGATACTGGTATAAAGATACACATATAAAAATAAATTTACTATGAAATAAAATTAAGAATTCAGAAATTAATCCTCACGTTCATGTGCAACTGATTTTCTATGAAGGTGCCAAGATGTTTGCAAGGGGAAAGAGTGTTTTTTTCAAAAAAAGTTGCTAGAACAATACGCTATCCACATGTAAAGTAGTTAATTTAGATCTTCACTTCACACTATGTTCAAAACTTAATTAAAAATTATTAATAGTTTTAAATGTAAAGCTAAAACAAAGCAAAATACAAAACTTGAGGAGAACACTTGAAACTCAGACTTCATTTAAACTTATCCATTGTATGTTATAGGCTTCTACATCCCTTTCTCCCGTTTTCCATCTGTCATGTCTAAACAAATCATCGTTTCCCACTTTTAAAACTCAGCTGTAAAATGATTGTTCTGGTTTTTATAGACAGGAATGATTTTTCATTCCCTATAACCCACATAATAGATGTCGTATTTACTCATATAATTATATTATGTTTTATTATCACATTTTTCTTTCTAAATTATAGAAACTTCAAGGATAATATATTTTCTAAGTTGGATGCTTAGCCTCAGGCTTCATTTAAGAAATATTTTATGAATAAAGTGAAATATTTTAGGAATAAAATGAAACCAATTATAAAGCAAATTTGGTATGATAATTTATTTTCAGATATATAATTTTCATGTATTTATTTGTTTCCTTGTTGTTTACATTGTTACAGATAATTTGAAGTGTGTAAACCATGTGCCCCAACAGAGCAGAAGGTACTGAAAATAAATGGTAGAAAAAAATAAGATCACCCGTCCAGCTTTGATGTCTTAAAGAATTAACCATGAAAAACTAGAAGAATTTTATTTTAAATATAATTATCATGAAATCTACATTCTAAAAATCTCCACACATTATTTCTAAAGCTAAAAGAATAAATCAATAGTAGGAGAATTAATAGTTCAAGGACACTGGTAAAACTATGGTTTTAGACAAGTAAACTTCTCTACGTATTGCTTTTAAAGTTTTTGTTTTTCTCCTATGATCATTTTATGATGAATCTTGATTCAAAATTCAATACATGCATTTTTTTACCTAGTTTGAAAGTGGAAAACAGAAGTAATTTAGTTATACATTAGATAGTAGCAACATTCAACTGATGACCATTGGTTTCACTTCACTTCAAAAGTGAAGAAATTTCCACATTATGAGTCCAATGTACAATTCTGGTAGCTCTCAACAGACAAATGGTACTACAATAGCAAGTTACTAGGTTTAGTCTCTCTTCAAATTGCCATTTTCTACATATCATCATTTTCTTATTTTTCAAATGAAACAGAACTTGTTCTTAGAGTCCTTGATATCTCAAATGTACAAATATTGACATTTCAGGTTCAGAGAGCATCGATACATCTACCTTAAAGACAACAGAAGATACTTAAATAAGAAATACTTAAATTTGAAAGATGGTTGTTCTTTGGAGCCAGGAACATTATTTTAGGTCTGAACAATGACTGCACAATGTTAGAAAAAATCACATAAACTCTGGTGGGCCCATTTTATTATTTATGATTTTTTATTTGCTTTTTTGCTCTTTTCCCAAAGAACATCATGCATTTAAAAATATTCTTGTATGGTATTACAGATAGATACCAGATGTAATATCCTTCTTCCACAAGTGTTGTGATCATCTACTTTCTTCTTACTAACTTTTTGGGTTATACTTTTCTGGGGGAAAAAAAAAGTTATTGCCTACAACTACAACTTTTTATGTTCTGTTGTGCTCTTTAGTACCTGAGGGAAAGCAATATCTGGAAGTATAAGAGAATGTTTTGAAAATTGTGGACCAACAAAACTCTGCAGGGTATGTGGACTGAGTTGCAACTCTTCTCTATTCCTCACTCTCCAGTATACATGTCCTATACAGTCACAGAGGGACCTATTAGGAGAAAGACACATGGTCTCTGCTTGGAGTTTCTACTTGTGTCCGATATCTAGGATGCTGAAAGGCTACGAAGTTATCCATCTGTTTAAGTAAAATTCTTTGTTTCTGTCATATCTGATGTTAACATTTTTGAGAGCAACACCATAATGTCTTTTCTCAGTTATTGGTGACATTGTTTGCTGCAAGTGTACTCAGAGTGCACATCACACTAAAGATACACTCCATAGGTGGCATTTGTTCATGTTTCTGATGGGTTTACCCTGAGGTGCAATTGAAGATCTTATTCCCCTGTGCCTCAGCCACAGCAGCACAGTATTGTCAAGAAATACAGCTACACAAGATACAGCATAATGTGAGTCAAATGAATCAAACCAATGAACCATCCTTTCTGTATAATATAGTTACTGTCTACTTTGAAAGATACCCAGTGACATTATAGTAATCATTACTATGCTTACTATATTTTTTCAATGCTGAGTATTAAATCTGGGACCTTGTACCTGCTAAATACCCACTCTACCACTGAGCTACACCATAATTCTTTGGCAATTAATATTTAGTCATCTTTAATGTTCTAAAAACAGATTATAAATCAATAAGTAACAAAGTTTAATGCTGAATCAACCTGGAATGATATACTACTAATATCACATTAATATTAATAATGTGGAAACCAATGAAAAATTATCTTTGTTTCTTATTATAGATGGACAGAAAGCTTTCTTTCTTTTTTCTGTCAGTTTATACCCTCAAAATATATATAATTAAAGAGCTACTCTGTGTTATTCACTACTGTACTAGGCACCTATAAAACCCTAATAAGCAAACAAGTTGAAATTCTAACAAGAGAAATATAAAATGAAAACGACACATATACTAATAACATAGTAGATGATGACAAATATTTTAGGATAAATTAAAACTCAGTAAGAAAGATGGGAATATTTGGTGAGACACAGAAGGAGAAGGTAACATTTGATTTAAGACTATAAAGAAAGAATTAATCAGATACCTTAGAGAAAAACATTCCAAGCAGAGAGATCTGTTAGTACAAAAAATATGATGAATATTTTCATGGAAATGTAAAATGGTCCTGTTGCTGCAGTAGAGAGAAAAGAGTAGGCTGAACCATGAATATCTTTGAAAACCATTGACAAGAATGCCTTTTAGTATGAGTAATAGGAGAAGCCATTGTAGGGCTTTGAGCAAAAGAATTAAATAATTTGACTTGGATTTTAAATGAATTATCCTAGTCTTTGTGCTAAAAATAGCGGGGAAAGCTACCAATTGACTGGCTGTTGTGTTCATGCAAGTCCTAAATGGTGTTGGTTTGAACAGTGATGATAGCTATGGAAGTAGGAAAGATGGTGGCATTCTAGATATAGTCACAGCCAACTTGCCACAAAGATACATTTTAAAATTTAAACATCAAGAAATATATTGGTACAAAATGCTTTTTTCATCTAATATTTTTCTAGAGTTTGGAGTACAGAGAAAATATTGGTGCTATATTAGCTATAAACTAGCTGATCTCCAGTATCTAAAATAGTATTTACCATAAAAATGCTAAATAATTTGTTAAGCAAATATATTTATATACTTCTGAGGCAGAATAATTTTTCTTGAAGTCCTATTCTATTTATGAATCTTTTAATTACAACACAAAAATTACTCCTTGTTTTTAATTAGTTCTACTACAAATTAAATGATCAAATATAGTAATCAGGTATATTAATGCTTTCTGAATGTTGTCAAAGTTATGAATTGGCAACTGTATTCAAAGGCATTCTAAAGCACGTAGCTAAATAATTCATAAAGAAAATATCTTCTTTTTCTAGTTAGCTTAATAAGCAGTCATGAAATGTTGGTATATGGCATGGATATTGTTTTCCCCAAAATCTTCTGTGTTAATGCAGGAATATTAAGAGTTGAAATTATTACTTATGAGATTTGTAACCTCTTCAGTCCATCCTGCTTCGAATAGATGACTGGGTGGTAATTTTAAGCAGGTGGGACATAGCTGGAAGAAGTGTATCATTAGGGGTGTGCCCTGGAAGGGCGCATCTTCCCTGCAACCCCTTCTCCTCTCTCTTTCTGTTCACCATGAGGGAAGCAGCTTCCCTTCCCCCTTCCCTTGAGCTCAGAGCAATGGAGTTGACCATCTATGGACTGAGATCTCTGATACTGTGAACCAAAATAAACTTTTCTTCCTTTAGGTTGTTCTTGTAAGCTATTTTGGTCACAGTGATGAAAAGCTCACTTAAACATAAATAGCATTTTTTAAAAAAATTCTGAGAACACTATGGTATGACATTCCTTATTACTTTGCAATCTAAATGTTCTGCATCTTTTGAGAGTAACCATTTTAATAAGACAAAAATAAAAAATAAGTTTCATCAGGTTAACCTTGTCAATGACAGTTATAGCTTCTACAAAAAGTTTTTAAATGCCTATGAGAAAATATTTTATCTAACAATAAAATATGCTGCAAATATTTAATGGGGCAATAAATCATACAAATATTTTAATTTTTTCATATTTAGAGGAATGTAGTTTGCACAGCATGAAACATGGCATAGACTGATTTTGCTTGTACAGTTTAGTTTTTATTAGTACATAAATGTGTATTCCACACCATTATTCTACCTATTACCAATTGTCATTACCTGAATTTTTTTGCCAAAGTCATATCATTGATATGTCATAGACATATACTCAGTAAAATGCTTAAGCTATCAATTCCTCTTGGTTTGTGGTAGAATCCAGGAGGCATTGTTTAACATGTAGTAGTTGTTCAAATAAAAGTCTATATTTATGAAAAAAGTAGCTTCTGGTATGAAGTCTGAATGACATGTCATATTAGAAACCTAAGGTTCTGTTGAAATGAAGATTTTATTTGTGCACAGGAAATTATGGTTCTGAAATTTACTTTTAATGATACTGATTTCCCTGAATTTTATTTCTGTGTTGGTATATCCTCTACATCAGCTTTTTTACTCATAATTTCATGTAGAGATGAGCTGAAACTATTGTAAACTGTGGAAGTTTCAAGGGCAGTAATATAAATAATAGACAATTAACATTAATAAAGTATCGCAAGGATGTTGATCATCAACCTTGATTTGATAGAGACTCCCTGAATTTCCCAGGACCTTCACAGCACTATTGGTGTAAGAGCATATTTACATAAATAAGGCTAGGCAAGAGAAATTACTTGAAAACAAGTGAAGAGACAAGAAAGCTCTTGAAAAATACATTAAGATTTGAGAAATTCAGTGAACCAGTAGGCTTAGTATGTTTTTTCTTTTTTCTTTCTTTCTTTCTTCCTTTCTTTTTTTCAACCATGGGCTTAAAATTATTTTTTACTATTACAAATTATTTTGAAAGAATAAGAAAAAATGAATAAAATAACTTCTTGTTTTAAGCAAATATTAGAAAATAATGATATTTTACTAGAAAAACATTTTAAAATAAAATATATCCATGTATTTATAATATGAGAAACTAAATGTCAGAGGAAACACTAGAAAATGAATCTCACGGCCTAACCACAAAAGAAGAGAACAATTGAAAAATAATAGTAACACACAGGAAGCTGAAAAGGGAATTTAATTCCTATTTGTTCTTCAAGTTCCCATTTGTATCTGTCTACAAGATTTTGCTACTTGCATATCCAGCTGACACTTAAAACATAACATGTCTATAACATGTTCATTACTTTCTCTAACTCATCTGTATTCCCATCACCATCAATCTTATTATTATACTCCTGGCTCAGTAGGGCACAAATGATAGTCTTCTTTGATTTCTTCTTGTCCTTAGTCAGCCATATCTCATGTACCAAAAATGTCCTTCCAAAGCGTCTTTCAAATTTGTTACCTACTTTCAGTTGTTGCCATCAAAGCCATTTAGCATGTCATAGCCACTCTTCTATAGTTATCGCTATAAAAGTGTCACTACCATCAAACTATATTTTCTTTTATTTATTCAAACAATAAAGCAAAAGTCACTTTATTCAGGTACTTCCAAAGTTAAAATGTGGCTCCAATTTATGTCTTTGAAAAAATTAAAACCATACACAATCTATTTAAAATAACAAAATTACTCTGTCTTCTCTTCTTTCTTTTTTCCTGCATTCTCAAATACATAATTGTTTCTGAATGTGATAACACCAAATGTGTATTTCTTTTTCATATCTTGAATTTCCTGATTAAAAGCTCATAATTATCTTAATCTTCGAGAATACATTTCTAAGCTCATTATATATGACACTCAACTTTATAAATTATATATTATAATTATTATCCCTAGAAAAGACACAGTTTAACTGTAGTTTCCAATCTGAATTTAAGAAACTTGTCATTTCTAGTCGAGTGTGGTGGCATATGTCTGTAATCCCAGTGGCTCAGGAGGCTGAGGCAGGAGGATTAGGAATTCAAAGACAGCTTCAGCAGTTTAGCCAGCCTTAGCAACTCAGTGAGACCCTGTCTCTAAATAAAATGTTTAAACAAAAGGGGGCTGGACATGTGGCTCAGTGGTTAATTACCCCTGGGCTCAAATGCTGGCATTAAAAAAAAATGTCATTTCTGACTTCCCTGGATAAAATCTTAGTATAATGTTTACTAGAAATGGCAAAAGTGCACATTATGGTCTTGTCCCTGATCTTTGGAGGAAACTTACAGTCACTCACTTTAAAAATGATTTTAGAAGGTGATTTTTCATAATTCCTTCTATCATAATTTGAGTTGTATTTCTACTGTTTGTTAACTGCATTTATTCTAAAAGCAGTTGAACTTTTACAAATTATTTTTCTAAATAAAAATGATCTGTGTTTTTATAATCTATTATAATAGGGCATTTCCTATAGGTTTACTTTATTATGTTTGATTAACCTTAATTTCCTGGCTAAATCCTATTAGTCATGATACATAATATTTTTGATATGTAGTTTTGGTAGTTTTTGGTGATGAATTTTGTGTCTACATCAATAAGGAATACTTGTGTAGTTGTTTTCTATTTGACTAGTTTTCTTACCAAGCTAAATAATATTGACTTCATAAAATGAGTTAGAAATTACTCCTTTCTTCACTATTTTTAAAATTAGTTCATTCAGTTAACATTATTAATTCTTTATATAGTTGATAGAATTCAGAAGTGAAGCAATCTGGACTTGAACTTTCTTTGTTGAAAAATTTTTATTGGTAATTCAATCTCTTATTTTGGCTCTATTCAGAAGTTATATTTATCTTTTAGTCAGTTTTGATAGTTTATGCCTGTTAATAATACATCCATTTTATATAGTAGTATCATTCTTTCAGTCCTCATTGTACTCACATGAATCATTTTTTCTTGGTGAGTTCAGCCAAGGTTCTGTTAACTTTGTCAGTATATGTGCTGCCAAAGCAAACACATTTCTGTTAAATTTTTGATTACATCAAAGAAGAGCTTTGATTTTATTGAATCTGTTATTTTTTATCCTTTATTTTGTCTACAAGATGTACTTCTTTTTTTCCTTCCTTAAATCTTTGAGGAAGCTACATGAGAAATAAACTTAACAAATAAATTTGTTCTTTGTTTCTTGGTTCTTAATGGAGAACCTTAGGCCACTGAATTAAAATTGTTTTCATTTATTAGTGTAAGACTTTATAAATTTACTCTAAGAATTGCTTTAGCTGCCTTCACTAGTCTTAGTATTGCAATTTTATTTGCTTTCATCTCAGTATTTTCTAAATGTTCTTGTCATTTCCTCTTTGACCCATTGATTGTTTAGGGTTATGTTGCTTAATATAAACATATCTATGAATTTCCCAAATATTTGGAGGTTTCTAATTGCATGTCATTGTCATTGGACAACATATTATAATGGATTCTAATCACTTTAAATTTACCAGCCCTGCTTTTTGGTCTCAAATATTTTTTATATTGAGAAGGGAATAGATTCTGCTGGTTTTGAGTAGAGGGTTTATAGGGTTAGTTATATATATCTATATTATAATGTTGCTCTGACCTTTTAAATTTCTTGGTGCTCTTGTATTTGTTTTATCAATTGTTGAAATTCAGGTATTGAAATACTCAACTATTATTTTTAAATTGTCAATTGGCCTTTAATCTGTAAATTTATTCCTCATGTATTTGGGGGATTTGATAGTAGAATCATATTTATAATTCTATGCACTTTGGTTTCTATTTCATGTACAGCTACTACAAACTGCTCAGTTAGCTTACTGGCCATTTAATGATTTGACAGAGATTTCTGTACAAACTTTGACCTACGAAGTCTTCCAGTCTTCGCTGATGAACTATGCATACATGTGGAGAAGATGTTCACAATAATCTAGTAGGCACTAAAAAAAATCTGCCTTATCCCTAACTTCTTGTTTTTACAGAGCTTATCCTTCATCAGAGATGAGAATCAGAACTTTTCCATGTCTCTTCTGGATGTGTACAGATCTGTATATGTGCATGATTTTCTAGATTTCTCGGGATATGTTGGCACTTTGAAAAGACACCTATGTAATCCCATTTGGTTTTACTTTTTCCATTTTGATTTTAACAAATTGTTTGATTTTAACTGATACATAAAAATCTAGAAATTGCACATATTAATGTGGGTAATTTGATGTTTCCATACCTGCATATATATATTTAAATCCATTTATATATCTATCTATTCAAACATTTATTATTTCTTTGTTATAGAACTTTTAAAATCCTTTCTTCTAGTTTTTTGAGTATATGATATATTCCCATTTTCTATTTTCACCCAATTGTGCAATGCACACCAGAATTTCCCTAAGTTCCACTATCAACCTAAGTTTTTGTGAAGTTTTTTGTTAGCCACAACTGGTGTCATTATTTCAAGCAGCAAAACTGTCCAACAATTGCCTCTGTTGCACTCCAGGTACAGGACTAATTGTACAGAGTGAACTCTGAGTGAGGTCAAATAAAGGCAAGTCCTATTAAGGGAATTACTTGTACACCTTTCAAATGTTTGGTCACCATGGCTATACATGTATATGTGTGTGCATGTGTCATAAAAGTCCAGCAAAAGCCTTTAATCATCACAAATATTTTAAATAATTTTAAAGTCTGAAATTCCTGCCACAAATTACACATACTTTCAGTGTTCTGGCATGAGAGTGGAACCCACACATTTCTATTTCTGGTTTGGCATATAACAATCATGTATGTGCATGTCAGCAACTGAGAAATGGAAATTTTTCTATTAATAAGATTTAATTTTAAAAATTACTTGAATTATGATATGAACAATGTTTAAGTAGTCTAATATTTAATGATCTGGAGTCACACAAGAGTGTATCACTTTTTAATGTATACTATTGCTATATGTCTCTAATAACTTGTTTTTCTCTTATTTAGAAAAACACATTTTTATCATTTCTTCAAATGATTCACAGTTCAAACAAAGAGAAAAGCACAATAGATTTTAATCACAATGAATTTTTCTACCCAGTTTCCACAACTTTCCCTTTTAACCTTATTTCATTCCTTAAAATACCATGCTGATACTTTTACTTTTTAAGAGGATTTTAAAGATAGACAGGGTAGGAATGAGATAAGTAAACACAGGCTCAAAAATAGAAAAAAACATACTAACCTCTGGGGCATCCAATTATTTTCACTGTGGGATAACCTTTTGGCATTCATCTGTAGCCCCTTCAAAACAGTGTTTTATACTACACAGTTCTAAAATGAGTGCTTTTAATTTTTTTCAGTTTATGAAGCAGTAAGAATGAGGAGAACATATGGCCTCAAATAAAATTTATCCTTTCACATTCTTCAGAATAAACTGCCCCTAGGAAATGTTTTCTGCTTTGTAATAACTGAAAACTTTTTTTCCTTACCTACTTTTTAAGCATAAAGCAGAGCGTTATTGAAATGCTACTTGATACTAAATAATATCATTTAAAACTATGATTTATGAAGGACAAATCCTGTATTATTCCTGATGTCTTATCTGGTTCACATCATGGCAAGTTATTTTCATAATAGAATATTTATGACTACAAATTTACATAATAATTCTAGTAATTCACAATCACATATCTGATTTTTTCTGCACCTACAAATGATTTATTAAATGTAAAAAGCCCAAAATAAGTCAAAAGACATAAACTAGTATATTTTTAAGCATATGAAAGGCCATACTGCAATTTAGAGAAACTGATTTATCTATATATGTTTGTGTGTGTGTGTGTGTGTGTATATATGTATATACACATACATATATATAATACACATATATATAGTTAAGTAGAGAATAAAGTTTTACACTTTGAGACATTGAAATGTTTTTTTGTATATTGATTATATTTTTACATCATTTGAAATATTTAAAAAAATAGATATTTTTCAACATTGCTATTTAAATTGCTCAGAAATATATGACAGAGTAGAGTCTTTCCTTCAAAAATGCTCCTGCTTTGGCTTTATATTCAACACTTTTGGTTTTCTTCCTCTCAGATACCTTTTCAGTTACGCTTGTTTTTTGTTTTTGTTTTTTGTTTATTGTTCTTATTTTTTTGTTTTTCTCATGTTATACCCAATGATTGTTGCTTCTTGAGGCTCAATTCTGAGCATTTATTTTTTTCTCTCTAGAATGAACTCTTAATCATACTAAAAAATTCCAGATGAATTGATAGATGCAAGGTTTTCTAAAAGAATAAAAGGTTAAGTTTCATACATGTAAAAAGTTTTACACTACAAGCTGTGATAATATAATTTGTATTGGATTTAACAATAATAATTGTAAAAACTTGAACAACAAACAAAACAGGCATTTGAAGGAGAGGAGAAAATCCAATATGCAAGACAGTAATGTTCAATATTTGTTTTAAAGATTATTTGATTTTTAAAGAATATAAGAAGGTATAAACAGGGAAATAATGATCTTTTCCTTTTACTCAAATATTTACTCTCTATGATTCCATGGGTTTAACAAATTGAAAGCTGGTGGGAAGGGACTTATTAGTTTGCAAGTTTTCTCTATTTACGTAAAGTAGTACAATATTAACTACATATGGACTGTGGCATAAAGGCTGTATCCTGAACTTAGGAATGAATTTTATAATCCCCATCAATTCAAAGAGTATAGCTAAAAAAATGTGAAAACTAAAATGAGTTCTAAAATATTCCAATAATTGAAAGAAAACAGAAAAGAAGAAACAGTAACAAAAACAGTCAAAATTTTAAAAAAGTAGAAAGTAGAGCAATAATTGCATTAAGTATTATTAATTAAATACTTCAGTTAGGCATGGGGGCTGTCAATATCAATAAAAATATGCCTCATTTTTGCTGTATACAATAGATACTCGACCACTGAGCCACATCCCCAGCCCTATTTTGTGTTTTATGTAGAGACAGGGTCTCACTGAGTTGCTTAGAACCTCGCCATTGCTAAGGCTGGCTTTGAACTCGCGATTCTCATGTCTCAGCCTCCCTAAGTGCTGGGATTACAGGTGTGGGCCATTGTGTCTGGCACCCAGGCCGGTCTTGAATTTGCAATCCTCTTGCCTCATTTTCCTTAGTGGCTGAGATTACAGGCATCTGCCAATGGGATTACAGCACTTTACTGGCAGGCGCTCTACCACTGAGCTACAAACCCAGTCTGACTACAATAAACTCTTTTTATCCTACATATGATAAACCTTTGGTGTATCTGTTTATATGTCCAGATTATTAAGAATGGAGAGGAGTCCATAAATAATATACTTTTGTTTCACTTCTGATTTTAGAATCCACTGAAGTATGCAAATAGAGATCAAAATAAGAATTTTATTTCTGATGATACTGACTGGAGAATGTGGCTCTAGGTATTTCCCTTAATGAGAACAATTCATACTCCTGTTAACATGTAAGAATTTCAGATCTTCTCTGCACATGCAAAGCATGCCTATACATCTCACCACACAGTGGAGAGCAAACTAATCTATTTTCTTGGCA
>PVHX01016817.1:0-42013 GCA_004024805.1 Geosciurus inauris
ATAATTGAAGCCTTTGGTTTCACCCTTAGCACTAGCAACAATAGCAATAAACCTAAAGACTACCGTTGGCATGTTTTCAAGTAGAGCATTTCTAGTCAGTCTCTTCAATCCATCTATTTGAGGAGTTTTAAAATATCAAATTGCCTTAGATTTGGAAGAGACTTAGTAGTTATAAGTTTTAATCTGTAGAGATGAAAAAGTAACACAGAACTAAAAAAAAAAATATTTAGCTAGAAGGTATACTTATTTTGTTAATCTTAGAACTAGTTTTCTTCTGTTTCTTAATTCTGGATCATTTAACATTCTGAATATATCATAATCTATTTGTCTATTTCTTTCACAACAAACTTTTAAATTGCTTGCTATCTTGATACTCTTAATGCTTGCCCAATAGGAATTGAAATATAAAGCATGCCAAGCTGTTTTGCCAAATTGCTGTAATAATTTTCACTCGAGTTCACAAGAATTCACATTTACAATATGTATGCTACAGGAAGGCAATATCAAATCTGTACAAAATAGTATTTTTGTTGTATTTTTATTTTTCCTAATTTGTAGTGATGTATACATTTTAGTATGTTATTACCAATTTAGTATTTAGGCTTGTGACTTTCTGGTTCATGATGCATTGAACAATTTTTGTTCTTCTTGAGTTTTTATATTTTGAAAAATTTTAATATTTATTATATTAAGAGTTTGGGGAAGTTTTGAGTTGAGAATGTCTTTAGCAGTTTTCAGTTTGTCTTCTAATTTGGTCTATGATTATTTTCTATATTAGCTATAATAGTTTAGACAAATAAAGCATTACCTTTACTATATGACATGTTCCATTAAAATATATCAATATTTTCATATTAAAAAGTTTTTTGAAAAACTTTTGTTTTTCACATTTACATCTCTAACCTATACATACATAATCAATATCTAATGTAATTTACACAAAAACATGACAACATAAATTTGATGACTATCAAAGCATTATTTATTCTAGCCTTTTTTGAGCTGACTTGTAATGAAATCTTTGTTATATCAAAAGATTCTGTGCATTTGTAATCATCTATCTAGACTTTCTTTTCTAATTCATGTTTTGTTTGTATTCAACATTTTTGTCCACATATTTGTATGGTATATGTTGGGGGTAAGTGCTTATAACCTATTTTAATATTAGAGAATTTTTGGTGGGACATATGTATTTCATAATAAATTATTTCATGTATATTTAATTTTTTATTATATGTATAACCATAAGTTTAGTTGTAATTGGAATACTTATGTTTCTCAAATATTTTTTTAAATATCATTTTATCTCAGTTTCAAAGTTACTATAATTGTTTTTCATTATAGTCATTAAGTTTTGTTTATGTTGGAAACTTCCTTGTATCATTCACAATTTATTTATGAGATACAACTAAAGCTATATTTAGAAAAAAGTTTGTAGCTCTGTAAGTATGTACTTAAACAAGTTTAATATTTAAAAACAATAATCTTACCTTTTACTTAAGAATATGGGAATAAAAAGTAAATCAAACATAAAGTAGACAAGAAAAAGCAGAAATCAACAAAATAGAGACAAGATGGACAAGACTAATGCAATAAGACTGTAATTAATAAAAGTAAAGAGACTTTGAAATACAAACTTCAGTAATAAAAGAGGGTTCATGAATATATATAAAATGTATACAAAAATCAGAGTAAAAATAAGTAATTACTTTGGCAATCATTTTATCCAAAATTAACCTGTATGAAATGCACAAACTACCAAATATGAAGTATCACATTTCTCTTTTACTGAAGAGACTGAATCCATTAAAATGCTTTTTCCAGAAACTACTGCAGGTTCATATGACTTCATTGATGAAATTTAGTAAACCATTCAATAAGAAATAATACCAGTGATGCACAAGCTCTATCAGAATAAAAGAAAAGAATACATCCTGATCATTTTTAGTATTTTAATTTGAAACAATTTTTCTCAAGACTTTTGCAACCGGATTACATAGATTTCCCATGTATTCTTCATGCAGTGACCCCAGAAATCAGGACAATAGTACATCATCAAAGGCAGGAAACTGACATTGGCTAGCACCTCAAGTCAGATAATGAAGACTAGATTCTTGGATTTACACTAACTCCTCTTTTTAAAATTTTTGTGTATAGATTTATGAAAATTTACCAAATATGCAATTACATGTAGCCATCAGCACCAACCCTACACAAAATTGTTTCACTACCACTGAGAAATTCCTTTATGTTTCACCTTAAGAGTCATGGTTTCTCCAAACCTAACGCCTGAAACCATTGAGCTATTCTTTATAATTTTGATTCTCAGTGAATATAATATAAATAGAATCATACATTATCTAACGTTTGTAATTGATAGTTTTTTCACTCAATTCCCCGAAGTTCCATCCTTTCTGTCATATATGTCATTTGCTTTCAATCATAAAATATGATTTAAAATCTCGAGAGGAGAATTATAATCTATTCATTTATCTGTCCGTTTCTTTCTCTTGAACCTATCCAGATGTACCAAATTCATTCTCTTATCATTTACTCTGTCCTGTCTTTTTAAGCCAGTTATGCAACTATTCAATTATTTTACTAATATTTTGTCTAAGAATGTACCATGTCACCCTCAATTCTGAACATTTTTACTTGGCATACACATCTAGGTTGTCAGTTACTTTCTTTTAGTACTTGAAAAATATTGTGCTTCTTCCTTCTGGCATCTGTTTCAGAATCCACTGACATTTGAATTATTCATTCCCCTATAGATTGTGCATCACTTCTCAGATAGTTTCAAGATTCCTTTCCTTGTGTTTAGCTTTTATATATTTGATTATGATGACCCTGGACATAGATTCTTTTGTGTTTACTTTGTATGTGATTTGATAATCTTCCTAAGTTTGCAGGCTTATGTCTTTTACTAAATTTGAGAATGTTTAAGCCATTGTTTCTTCATATATTTTTTAATACCACAGTCTTCTTTATTCCCTCTTGGGTTTTTGACCATTTCCTACTGCGTTTTCTGAAGTGCATTTTATCCATTTTGTAAAAATTACTTTCCTTCACACTGACTAAATTATATTAATCTATATTCAAGTTCACACATTATTTCCTCTATCAACTTCTTTTTGCTAATGAGTCATGTACTGATATTTTTGAGTTATTGTGTATTGGGATTGATTTTCACTTCATTTTTCCAAATATCATATATTTCTGTTCTGAGATTCTATATTTTTATCATTTGTTTCAATGATGCTTATGGCTGTTTCTTGGAAAATTTACTTATTATTACTGCAATATAATTTTGTCCAATAGTTCCAAAATATGTCACCTTGATAATGTGGTTCTATTGCCTTTTCTTATTCAAACAGAAATACCCTTTATCTTTGATATATAAATAATTTTGACTATATACATAGAATATTCCATATATTAAATGAATCTGATTACTATGAAAATATCCTAATTTAGCAAGGAGTCATTGTATTTAAGTTTCAAATATATGTCCTGGCATATTTTTGTTAGTAGTAGACTAAATAAAACTTAACTTAAAAGATATTTATATTTTTATTTTATTCTGTCATAAGTTTATATTAAACATATTATAAAACTTTTCCTCTGGTCTCCACAGAACCATTTCTGGAAGGTCCTAGGAGAAATAAATGTTTTCCTTCTAGACTATGGGAAGCTGGCTAGCTGTTACAGCAGGGTGAGTCTTTGCCTATAAACTTGGCGTGGGCAGTTCAAGATTTGTCACTCAGAGTTTGAGTGGAAGTCAGAGATCATCTCATACACTTGGCTGGACAGGGGCACAGTTTCACTATTGGAAGGCAGAGAGGGAAGTTAGGGCTGTGTCCACAGGCTCTGCCATTGGAGATGTCTGCAATGGAAAACCACATCCAAGAGCTAGCTTTCTTTGACAAGTAACAGCAAGCAATACTTACTGCTGATGTTTTAAGCATGTTAAAATAAGACATCTAGAGATAAGCTGGAAGTTTGCAGAAATTTCCATTTTTAAGAAAAGTTTTATCTTGTCTTCTTAAGAAGAGAAAATTGAAGATCATATGTCAATCTGAACAATGCAAAATAAAAGGCAGAAAAAGAACCCAGATGTGAGAAGGAATGCAAATCACCATACTAAGAAGCTGAGAAAATTACTCAGCAGGATCCAAAAATAATTAGGAACTGAGTGAGCATATTGGTAAAATATTAAAAGTGTTTTAAAAACTTTTATGTGACATTGCATTTAGAAGATATTTTCTTCTTGGACATTATGATGAAAATTTTCTGAAAATATGGGGTTGACAGCTGTTGCAATATTTATTTTTCTTTTTAAAAATAAAACAGAACTAAAATGTGAGGCTTATGTAAAGATAAGTCTTAACACAGAGAAAAGTTTCAATGTTTTGGAGTGATATCTATATAAAATTCAAAGTCTAGGAGAACTAGAAATTTCAGACCCAAGTTAATTTTTTTATCCTTATAAATTTTAAGAAACAAACAAAAATGTGAAAACAACACCAATCAATCAAACAAATCATCAAAGTATGAGTACACCTGGACAGAGTTTTAGAACATTTTTGCTGCCTTTTTGACTTTTTAATTTGATGGGGTATAAAAATTAACAATATTTTTTATCTAGGCATATTAACAATCATGAATGTATCAATTTTAATACAACCTCCCAGTATTAGTAGAAGAGTGAATTTGTAATTTGTTGGTGGGTTAAAATTTGGAATGATATTAGAGCTTGCATTAATATTTTAGAAGTATGCATAATGTGGATTTTTCAATATTGAGTATTTCCAAGCTAGAAGGGAACCATTTTCCTCAATTTTTAGGAAAGGATGAGGGAGAAAAAAAGCGAGATAAGTAAGATAAGTAATCAGAAAGTAGAGATAAACTAGCTAGGACAGAATTATATATCATAAGAGAAAATGTATAACTAAACATGAATCATATGAGGGAAAATAGTTTGCAGATGGGAACTGAAGAATTTGAGGTAGTCCATGAATGGGCCCAATATACCCCAGAGATGAAACAGCCAATACAAAATTTGGTATTCATAAACTTCAGGTTCCCTTTGAATGTTCAAGTTGAATAATGTAAAAGCATAATAGCCCATATTTTTCTGCTTCCCTCACAAAATCAACCTTCATTTCTTTACTTAATTTTAAATTATGGAATTATACAGTCAGATATATGTATCATGTCAATTTGTCTCCATTTTTTCTTAGAATGCCTTTGTTGGTATTGCTAGGAAAGCCATCTAGAATGGCTTCAGACTGCTCTTCTGGATAGTGTTGTTTCCCGTGCCTTCTGGTAGCTATCAGAAATAAAATTTTACCAGTGATACTTTATGCTAACACTGTACAGCTAAGATACAGAAAGTAGTTCATCTTACACTTTAAAAATATGTGTGTGTATGTGTGTGTGTATTCGATGTTAATTTGTCTATTTAAGTGAAAGCAATGATATACTAACATTTCAGATATCTCTGAGTAAACACTTATCTTGCTTCTGTTCATAAGCACTTACTATAAGAGACTTAGAAATTTATGTTGGGTAGTTAGTTCATGGATCTGTTTCACAAACTCTTTTCTTACCCACAAATTCCTTATACCTGGTACCTGGATGTTTTGGCAGGTTTTTGGGCTCCTTCCTGTCAAGAAATCCCTTCACATCTTCCAAGTATCCAGATGTCCTTGAGGTCTGTGATTAGCTTGTGGGCACAAAACTGGTGGTTCATTTTGAACTTTCATTATACTATTTTTCTTTGAAGCTGTGTAAGATCCACTTGTTCTTTGGGTTGTCAACCTGAAAATCTTTGATTCAGTGCCAGCATTATGATAGACAGATTATATAATTGAACATTATTCAACAACCAGAAATATTGAGAGAAAATATCATCTTTCTTAATTGCCAAGTGACTTTAAATTTATAAAGATAATAAGTTAAGAGTACACTATATGGCACTATGAATGTTTTGAATCAGTTTATATACACAAAATTTGCCTCTTTCACTTGTGTTTACATGTCTATGTAGTATGTTCATTTCATACCACTCTTTACCTGCAAGAATCTTCTGAGCTTATGAATTTTATAACTGTAAACTCTGGAACAGCTTATCACAAAAGTAGTACAAATAAAATTTGTAAAACCTGAATTTTGACTTGTATTGTTTTTAATAAATTCTTAATAATTAATGTTAGTTGAGTGCAGAATTCAGAAAAATATAGACAATGAGGCAAATTCAGTTTGTAGATTAATTTTTCCAACACAAACAGGACTAGTGAGAGTAGGATAATAAATTTCAATAAGTCATCATCTGGCTTCAGTATTTGTCAATCAAGTTTCATTTCCACATCCCCATTTTGAAGCAAGTTTCACATTGTTATTTCACTTGTAAAACTATTAACGAGTAGTGATTAAAGATCTTATTACATGACCAAATTATCAGCATAAACATGAAAAAAACTAAAAATATTTCCTTAATACCTGACACTGTGTCCACATTTTTCTGATCACTTCAGAAATCTATTCTTATCCTTGGCTTGTATATCAAGATACATACAGACTGATGTATACACCATGTTTAGTCACTATGCCTTTTAAATCACTTCTAATTCATAGGATTTCAGTTTTTTTGTGGGGGGTCACTGGGGATAATACTCAGGGGCACTAAACCACTGAGTCAAATCCCTAGTCCTATTTTGTATTCTATTTCGATGCAAGATATCACTGAGTTGCTTAGCACCTCACTTTTGCTGAGGCTGGCTTTGTACTTGAGAGCCTCGTGCCTCAGCCTCCTGAGCTGCTGGTATTACAGGCCTGAGCCACCATGCTCACCATTCACATTTATTTTTATGTCATCTATGTTTGTTGAATAAACTACTCATTTGTCCAGTTGATGGTCTTGACTTGGCAATTTTCATCATTGTGATATTCCCTAAATTTCTATCTCATGATTCTGCAAAATAATATTTGGTCTTAAAGTTCACAGTATAATCATTCAGGTCCAATTCACTGGAAATATAAATGTATAAAACAACTTTTAAACTTCTTGTATCATCCAGGAGACACATCTTGTCCATTCATACTGACTTTAGTGTGTTTTATATAGATCAGTGCACTTAGGTGTTGTCATCTTTATTTATGGCACTTTTCTCATTAATCTTTCATCTACCACTTCAAAAGTGATTGATGATAGTTGTCTGAATTCATTATTTCATTAACATTTGCAAAAAGGGAACTCTTTAATTTTATTATTATTTTGAGTTTATTGCTTGGAATTCTTGAACAAAAACTTCCCCTTGCTGTCTATTTGGTTACTTTGAAATCAAACTGTATAAGAAAAAGAGAATAAATTATTGATTGCTTCTTTCTCCGTATTTATCAATATCTATAGTTATTAACTAAATCTCTAAAAAATGTTCAAAAAACATAAATTAGTATTCTAAAGTATAATTAGAATCCCCTGTATTCCTCTATGTATATTTGATGAATTTGAATCCTTATAAGAAATAATTTTTTCTTTTTAATATCTGAAAGATGGTTTTATTAGATGGCTCTGAGATTCTTGCAAACCAGTATTTATACTCTATATAAATTCCTCTCCTGGAAAGTGAGTGATACTTATGCATATGATGGGATATCAGATATGAAATGGTAAATGGGGTTTTATAAATGTATCTAAGGTCCAAAATTAGATGTCTGAGATCATTCTGATAAGGCTTTCCCCCAAAGGAAAAACAGCAACAGTGAACACTTCATGACTGAAGGAAGGAAGCAAACAACAGTTTCGATTTGCTTTTGATGCAGAACCTGGCAAGAAATTGAGAAAAAAATTTAGAACCTGAGAGGATTTTCCCATGAAAAAACAGCAAAGAAACAGGGTCATCAATTATACAACAGGAAGCAAATGAATTCTGTCAACAACCTGTGAATACAAAAGAAATAACCTAGCTTCAGATGAGATTTGAGACCCAATGAACACCTTGATTCCTGTTCATAAAGAACTCTGAGGAGGGGACACAACAAAATCATGCATGTATTATCATACCACTAAACATGTGATATTTAATAGAAGATTAGAACAGAATGTTCTAATGCAGGATGGCTTTGTATTCATTGACATGAATCCCAGGTCACAAGAAGGCAGTATTTTCAATGTGTTGTTGTACTATATTCTCTTTGAAAACAGTTGCAATTAAGAATAAAAATATACTTAGGTAAGATTCAATATGCACATTCCTGCTCTATAAGAGGTATATCTGTCTCAGTCAGAATGTTGATGTAAATGACATACATTTTTATGGTTTAGTATGTAATTTTCCCCAAAGATTTTTGTTGAAGGTGCACTCCCCAGTGCAGTAGTGTTCAGAATTGAGACCTTCATGAAGATGATTATAGCATGGATTTAAACCTTATCAATGTATTTAATCCATTACTGGATTCATAATTTGATTTTATTATTGGAAGGTGGTGGAAACCTAGTAGTAGAAGAAAGAGAGTCCTTAGAGACATGCCCTTGTTGATGATATTTGTCCCTGGCCCCTTCATCTCTCTTCTTCTTGTTTCCTGGTTGCCACAAGATAAGTAGTTTTCTTTTCCAAGCCCATTTGCCATGATTTTTCTCCCTTATAGTCAGCCAATCATGGTCTGCAAGTTCTGAGACTGTGAGCCAAAATAAATAATTCCTTCTTGAAATTGGTCTTATTGAGCATTTTGATCATGTGACAAATAACTAACTAAGCCAAAAAAAATGGTACCAGAAGTGGTGCCAGTGTTCTAACTATACCTGATAAAGTGATCAGAAGTCCTTGTAACTCGAGTGCAGGAGGAGATTTGAAAGGTTTGCTGATGCAGTACAAGGAAGCCCTAGAATATTGTAAGCAGAGCTTAGTAGACAGTTATGGTGTAATCTTGGAAGTCCAGAACTTCAATAGGATTGCTGACAGTAAAGAATGTGTTCATGAAGTTTTAGATGGAAACAAGACTCTATTGGGAATTAGGCAAAAAGTCATTCATGGTACATCCTGGCAAATAATTTGTATATATTTTATTTATATCCTGATATTTTGTGTGAGGCTGAATTTAAAGGTGATGGATTAATTAATATGATACAGAAAAATTTAAAGCAGCTTAGCATTTGGGCACTGTAAGTTTCCTAAATGCTAATGATGTTAAATAAGTTTTATGTGCTTGTTGGCCATTTACATTTCTTGTTTTGAGTAGTGTCTCTTAAGTTTAATTACCTATTCATTAATTGGGTTGATTTTTGGTGTTGAGATGTGTGTGTGTGGGGGGGGATTGAATCTGGGGTGATTATCCATTGAGTCCCATCCAGGTTATTTATTTATTTATTTAACTGTATAATGAAATTGCTCTGATGATTCAGCATACATATCTGAATATATGAAGTGAATTCGACCTTCATGTATATCTATAAAACACTAATTTAAAATGAATAAATAAAATAAAACCAGTAGAGAAAGGGGAACAAGGGGAAGTAGTAGGGGGAACAAGGGGAATATTAGTGGAGGTTGAGAGCAAGTACTGGTGATAGAAAGAATGCAAATTATATTTGACGCATTCATGATTATGTCAAAATTGAACTCCAGTATTATGTATAACTATGATGCACTAATTAAAACTTTTAAAAAAATATTGTGGTTTCAAGAAAAGAAATAATTTCTGGTCTGCTGAGATGGCACACACCTGTAATCCCAGCAGTTTGGGAGGCTGAGGCAGGATTATCATGATTTCAAAGCCAACCTCAGGAAAAGTGAGGTACTAAGTAACTCAGTGAGATTTTTGTCTCTAAATAAAATACAAAATAGGGCTGGGGATGTGGCTCAGTGGTCGAGTGCCTCTGAGTTCGATCTGCAATACCTCTCCCAAAAATGAAACAAGTTCTGATTTTTATTTTTACCCCAAATATGAATAATGCATAATATTAATAACCAAAAATGTTCACATGCATAATTCATAAGACATTATCAATAAAGAATATAATATGAAATTATTTTCTATATTTTTCTTTCCAATATAAGCATATTAAAATTACTTGTTTGTTCTATAGAGTAGTATATTTCTATAATATGTTAAACAAGATATGAATATGTTGAGCAATGATTCAAGTTTTGATTAAAACAGTCACCAAACATTTTTTACAAAGTATATGTAAAATTCAAAGAGTCACATGTATATAATAAAGAATAATTTGTTTTGAATATACTCATATTGAAAACTTTTACCCATTCCGGATTTTGAAAACTCCTATGTCCTCATTTTCAGCTTATCAGTTTATAATCAGAGACAATATTTAAATATTGTGTTCTTATAGTTTCCTTTGGCATATTTATGTTAATTCATTTATTTATTTGATTGGGTCATCACATTGAATCGTTGCTTGAATATAAGGAAAGAATGAGATAATTCATGCTGAATGTTCAATTTTCTTGTAAAGAATGACACACTATGTGCCTCTATTGTTTGAGTTCTACATATTAATACTTGTAATATTATATATATATATCATTCCTTACGAATAATTGGTATGGATTTTAATTTTAAAAATTTGTTACTGTGAAGTTTTAGATTCACAGTAAAATTGAGCAGAAAATAGAGTTTTCAAATATTCCCTATCCCTAAATAACACACAATCTCCCCTACTTCAACATCATGCCCATAAGTGCTGCATTTGTTAAAACTGAGTTATTTTTAATGACACAACATTTTTATCCATACTCTAAACTTTACATTAATGTTTATTATTAGTGTTCCACATTCTATTAATATTGACATATGTTTAATGCTAAGTATCTGCCACTGTTGTATCATACAGAGATGTCACTTCCTTAAAAATAATTTGTGCTTTATCTTTTCATTCCTTCTGCCACACTAAGCCCTATCAACCACTGATCTTCTCATCATCTCCATAGGTTGGTTGTTTTTTCCAGAGTCAAGTAGAGGGAGTCATACACCTTTTAGGTTTTTTATATTTTTTTCCAGAATTGCTTCTTTCATTAGTTATATAAATTTTAGTTTTATCCATGTCTTTTCATGGCTTGATAGCTCATTTCTTTTGGTGCTGAAAAATATTCCTTTATCTGGATATACCACAGTTTGTTTATCTATTCATGTAGAAGAGGATTTGCAATTATAAATACAGTTTCTAAAGCATCTGTGTGCAGATATGGACACAAGTTTTCAGTCTTCTTGGGTAGTTTTCAAGGCACATGATTGTTGGAGCATATGGTAAGATTATGTTTCATTTCATCAGAAACTGTAAGCTGTCTGCCCTCATAGCTATATTATTCACATGAGAGTAACTAAGATCTTTACTAAGACCTAGTATTTTCTCTGTTTTGGAGTAGGGTCATTTGAATAGATGAGTAGTGGCAACTTGCTAATATTTCACTTTGTGATTTTGTAGTAGCATATTATGCTGGTCACCTTTTATAAATTGTATTTGATTTATTCAATCTTTAGCCCATTTTTAAAATGTGGTTGTTCAATGTGGTTGTTCATTCTCTTATTGTTGATTTTTAAGAATGCTCTGTTTATTTTGGACAATATCCTTTATCAAATATATTGTTCTGAATATTTTCTCCCAGACTGTGGATTACCTTTTCCTCCTCTTGAGAAGTGGATTTTTTTAAATTAAAAAAATCTAGCCAGGCATGGTGGTGCATGCCTGTAATTCCAGCACTTTGGGAGGCTGAGACAGGAGAATTGTGAGTTCAAAGACAGTTTCAGCAACAGCAAGGAGCTAAGCAACTCACTGAGACCCTGTCTCCACATAAAACACAAACTAGGGCTTGGGGATGTGGCTCAGTGGTTGAGTACCCCTGAATTCAATCCTCAGTACCCCCCTAAGATAAAATAAAATAAAAAGTTAAACTAAATTAGATTAAAAAATCTACTTTTCTCTACCCTTAAAATGCTATTCTATTTTAATTAAAAACATGATATATATTTTCCATTTCTATTATATTCTCAATATACAATGTCCTTCACATTATTTTTTACTGATAACTTCCTCTTTACTCCCTCTTTAAATCAAGATTTATAGAGAAGAATATCATAAATAAGTCAGAGTGATCTGTTTCCTATTACTTGGATTCTAAAACAAACAAAAAAACTATTGCCATACAAATGTTTCATGTTAAACTTGTGAAATAATTTTTGAAATTGTTTTAACCCAAAGCCATATGTTAAAAAGGAAATATTTATCAATACTCATTGTAGTATCTTATTTTTGTTTTTCATGTTTTGTTTTTCTTTGGCTTTCAAAACATATTTTTTAAATTTATTTTTTTTAAAAACAGCAGAATGCATTTCATTCATAATACACATTTGGAGCACAATTTTTCATTTCTCTGGTTGTACACAAATTAGAGTCACACTATTTGTGTCTTTATACATGAACCCAGGGTAATGATGTCTATCTCCTTTCACCAACTTTTCTACCTTATACCCTCTCCCTTTGCCTCCCTCCCCTTTGCCCTATCCAAAGTTTTTCCATTTCTCTCATGCTCCCCATTCAACCCCCATTATGGATTAGCATACACTAATCAGAGAAAACATTCAGCCTTGGTTTTTTGGGAATAATTTACTTCACTTAGTATGATATTCCACAACTCCATCCATTTACATGCAAATGTCATGATTTTTTTTCTCTTTTAATGCTGCTAAAATTTCATTTGTATATATGCCAGTTTCTTTATCCATTCATCTATTGAAGGGCATCTAGGTTGGTTCCACAGTTTAAATATTGTGAATTGAGCTGCTATAAATATTGATGTGGCTGTGTCACTATAGTATGTTGTTTTTAAATCCTTTGAGTATACATGGAGGAGTGGGATAGCTGGGTCAAATGGTGATTCCATTCCAAGTTTTCTAAGGAATCTGCATACTGCTTTCTAGATTGGTTGCACCAATTTTCAATCCCACCAGCAATGTAAGAGTGTGTCATTTCCCCCACAACCTCACCAACACTTATTGTAGCTTGTATTCTTAGTAATTGCCATTCTGACTGGGTTTAGATGAAATCTTTGAGTAGTTTTGATTTGTATTTCTCTAATTGCTAGAAATGTTGAACATTTTTTAATATATTTGTTGATTAATTACATATCATCTTCTGAAAAGTGTCTGTTCAGTTCCTTACCTCATTTATTGATTGGATTATTTGTTTACTGATGTTAAATTTTTTTGAATTTTTTATATATCCTGGAGATTAGTGCTCTATCTTATGTGCATGAGGTAAAAAGTTGCTTCCAAAATGTAAGCTCTCTCTTCACTTCGTTGATTCTTTTGCTGAAAAGAAGCTTTTCAGTTTGAATACATCTTACTTATTGATTTTTGAATTTATTTCTTGTACTATAAGAGCCTTGTTAAGGAAGTCAGGACCTAATCCGACATGATGTCAATTTGGGCCTACTTTTTCTTCTATTTGACAGAGTCTTTGGTCTGATTCCTAGTTCCTTGATATACTTTGAGTTGATTTTCGTGTTTGGTGAGAGATAGGAGCTTAATTTCATTTCACTGCATAAGGATTTCCAGTTTCCCCAGCACCTTTTGTTGAATAGGCTATCTTTTCTCCAATATATGTTTCAAAACATATATTTAAGTGGCAAGAACAATTTTTGAAATATCATCTGGATGCATTTTAGAGGTCATGATATATAATATGTTATGATGCATGAAAATAATTTTGTAAGCAAATACATGCAAGAATAATCTGTGTGACATTTAACTACCTCCTTGTGCAATAACCCATAACAATTATTCCACTACAACTACCAAAACTACAGTACAATGTAAAGGTCTATATGGTTAATGAACTGCTAAATTAGTGATAGTATTTTTCAAAAATTATAAACACAGTTGAACTTACAAAGTGTAAACAGTATTTTCCCAATAAAAGATTCTGTCTGAATTCCTACAAGCAAACCTTAAATATACACATGCTTAAATTTTGCACTGTGAAATTTTTGTTATACTATTCCTGCTGTTGTGTAGCAACTGTGGTTTTAAATCTAGAAATCATGGGAGGTGATTTGTTTTTCTTTAAATATTATTATTCTAAATACTTTGTGTTTCATTAGTTTTATATGTTTCTTCTAATGTGATTTCTAAACAGATGGTGAGTTTTGTGATCAAGAAGAAATGGAATACAATAAAATGTGAACTCTGTTATGGATATAGCTTAACTCCACATATTAAGCTACTCATTATTTGTTATTAAAATTTAAAATCTAATGGAAATACCCTTATATAGATAGGAGTAGGATGAGAGAAATAAGATGAACTGCTGAAGTTGTTGCCCATACCGACGTCCTATGTAAAATGGTATTTGTTACCATATTTATTTTTCCTCAGTCCACACCTCACTTGGCCCATTGAAAGCATCTGAAAACCATGAGCTTTCCCTTGTTTTTCAATTTCTTTGCTTAGTTTTGTAAAAACCGTGCCATCTTGTTTATTCTTTTTCATTAGTCTCTTCTCTGCCTCATCTTTGTGAACCCTAATATTGAAGTGTATCATTGATAATTCAACAATAGCTCCTTAGTAAACTTAATTAACTAATTAGTTAGATCTTGTAATTATATAAAGCATCCATGTACTTATTTTTTTAAAAAGGTAATTATTCATGGACATTTTTATCTTTACAGTCCAGACTTTCTGAGAATGGAATATTGGCAAACTTGCTTCAAGATTATTGAGTAGTAAACAATCACATGTTGTGGACAGATGATGGCTTCCAAAAATTTCTATTTCCTAATCATGAATAATTATAAATATGATATAATACAAGAAAAAAGAGAATTGAAGATGGAATTGAGTTTGTAAAAAAATTATCTCAAAATATAGATATTAGTCTGTATTATTTATTTGGTTAGATTCAATATAATCTTGAGTGTCCTTAAATGCATAAGAGGAAAACAGATATGTAATAGTTGGAGTAAAAACAAATACTATACCAGCCATTGCAAACTTTAAAGATATAAAAGCCCATGATCCATGAACCAAGGCATATGGTCAGCTTCTAAAACAGAATAGGCAAGAAAATCAATTCTTTTTTTTTTTTTTCAGCATCTGCTTATCAGAGAAAACATTTGGCTTTTGTATTTTGGGGGGGGGGTGGCTTATTTCACTTAGCATGATATTCTCTAGTTCCATCCATTTATCTGCAAATGTCATAATTTCTTCTTTAAGCTTGAGCAATATTCCATTGTGTGTGTGTGTGTGTGTATATATATATACACACTACTTTTTTTTTTTAATCCATTCCTCTGTTGAAGCACATCTAGGTTGATTCCATTGTTTAGCAATTGTGAATTGAGCTGCTATAAACATTGATGTGGCTGCGCCACTGTAGTATGATTTTAAATTCTTTGCATATAAATCGAGGAGTGTGATAGCTGTGTCAAATGGTGGATCCATTCCAAGTTTTCTGAGGTATCTCTATATTGCTTTCCATAGTGGTTGCACCAGTTTGCAGTCCCACCAACAATGTATGTGTGTACCTTTTCCCCCACATCCTCACAACACTTATTATTGCTTGTATTATTGGTAATTGCCATTCTGACTAGAGTGAGATGAAATCTTAGAGTAGTTTTGATTTGTACTTCTCTAATTACTAGAAATGATGAACATTTTTTCATATGTTTGTTGATGATTGTATTTCTTCTTTTGTAAAGTGTCTGTTCAGTTTCTTAGCCTATTTATTAATTGGGTTATTTGTTTTTTTGGTGTTGTTTTTCTGAGTTCTTTATATATCCTGGAGAGTAGTGCTTTGAGTTGCATGTGTAAAGATTTTTTCCCATTCTGTCGGTTCTCACATCACATTATTGATTGTTTCCTTTGCTGAGAAAAAGATTTTTAGTTTGAATCCATCCCATTTATTGCTTCTTGATTTTACTTCTTGTGCTCTAGGAGTCTTGTTCAGGAAGTCAGGTCCTAAGTCAACACATTGAAGATTTGGGCCTACTTTTCTGTCTATTAGGTGCAGGGTCTAAGGCATATGGGTAACTTCTAAAGCAGAAGAGACAAGAAAATTAATTCTTCCAGAGAATCTCCAGAAAGAAGGGTAACTCTGCTAATGGCTAGGCTTTTTGCCCAGTGAGAACTGCCTCAGGCATCAGACTTACAGAAAACAATGAGATATCTGTGCTTTTAGCCTCTATTGTGTGCTAATTGGTATAGACACAAGAGAAAATTAATACACCTTGAAATCTAGAGATGACATTTTTCTCCAGAAATATTTAGAGAATTATATCCTATAAATCCATTGCCTCACATTCTATACTGATTAAACTATATACTCTCCTTTATCTTCTTTCCTCCTGGACTTACATTTGTTTACTTTCTAGACTTAAGCATTTCATTTCTTCTTCTTTTTATTGAGAGGACAAGGAGAAGATGTGACAGCTGATGTATATGAGCCCTGTCTTAGAATTTGGAGCTCCTTTATATTTGTGCAGTTCTGATACACATAGATGGTGACATCATGTTTTTATTGCATGATCCTGTGAGGATTGAAGCTGAAGGACCTCATTTTGAGAACTTGATGATTAATAAATGGTCTGTTCTCTGGTCTAGTGATCTCAAATTTTCTATCATGTAGATATAAAGGTGGGAAAAAGAAAAAAAAAATTACCACTTTATGCTGAAGACTCCAGAGGAACTGCTTTAGTCATATGATAAGAAAGTCAAATATTGTCTAAATTTGCATGGCAATCCATGGAAGTTCTGAAGCACCTTGGCTTCTTCTATTCTCTACTCAAAATCTTAGCATGGGATTTTTTACTCAGTTGGTTTTTCTATCTCTAGCACCACAATTTTGGACAACTAAGATTTAAGGATGAAGATCACCATTACTAAGAAGTGATTTTGCCTCTCCACCAGGAATACTATAGTATTTTTTTCACACCCTGAACATTCTACTTAAAATATTTATCACTGAATTCTATCATTACATACATTTATTTTATCAGGAATATTTTGCAACTTAAGTGCCATTTCTGAGAAATTCACAGTTTAAGAAAAATGTTGGGTAGAAACAACCAAGGTCATGCATGTGACCTCAGCCTTTTATTTTACTTTGTTTCTGTGTCATAATGATTAGTAGCTAAAAAAATGAATAGTATTATTATATTTAATATTGAAATTAAGGTAGTTTGATCAGAATATGGAAATGTATGACATTTTGTGACAGACATTTTGTCTAGGATACTTTATTCTTTTCTATTTCAAAGAGTGTATTACATTATTTGCATATTTAGTGTAAAGATAATAGGTTTTTCTATGGCAAAATTCTTTTGGTAATTTATCCATAATTGAATCAGGCTCTTAGTTGACATCTCATGTGCATGCGAGTTTATGTAGTTTAGCAACTTTGCATTATATTGCGTGGGTTACTGCTTTACAACATTATGCACCAAGGAGATAAATGTCAAGCTCAAGAAGTTCAGATTTATAATTAAATCATCAGCCGTTCTCCTCATACGTGGTGCATAGCAAATGGCCCTTTCACTTTTAACTAATGCAGAGATACTCTATTTAACTTGACTAGCTTTTCTTAGCTCCAATATTACTTAATCTGATTAGAACTTTTTGTTTTACAAAAACTTTAGCAAAAACATATCACATCATGTGTTTATTTTAAAAGATGTGTGATAATCTTCACTAACATGATATTTCTTAAGGTTTTGTTGGGTATTGGGTACTAAAAATGACAGTAAGCTGCAGTTAATTGCCACATCATCTTATGTATTATTTTAAAATAGGGAAATAAATATAAGCTGACAAGCACTAATATCTTTAAAAATCTATGAAGAAATTATTTGATATGTTTTATGCACATCTTAGACCCCTGTTAAAGTTTCAATATGAGTCTGTTTAAATGACTGAAATATTACTACTTTATTTTAATCACCTCAGATTATAGAATATAAGAATTATTACCTTTGTGCTAGAGGGTTAAATATTTCAGAGAATGCATAAAAACTGATTTTTAAAAAGCATTGATGGTCTCATCAAACCAGTTTTGGAATAAGCTACTCCTATAATCAAACATGAGTACATCAAAATAAATTTACAAATTTATGAATATTACCTAACAGAGAAATTGGGCAATGAAAACATGAAGGATATAGTGTTCATATATTGCTTTCTCTACAACCTTTCAGAAACTGCCTCTCTTTAACTTCATGTAATTAGAGTAAAGCTATCAGTTCCAGGATCCTGCCTTTCATGCCATAAAAATGCACATAAGACCCAAGCTGTCTTAAACCTATATACATTCTATTTCCTTGTAGTGATTATATGTTGGGTCATGGCTAAGTGATTAAAATAAGACAAATTCACTTTTTTCTGATTGAGTGCTGCAGATGTTATATGCTTAAAGTGACAAAGCATAGTTTTTACATTGTGGATTTAATCGCCTAAGAAAACACTAAAAAAGCAAGCAGAACTAGTGGAGAGAGATGTGTAAGGGTGTGAGAGCATATGTGCATTAGACATATATGTGAGTTTGAATGAGCTGGGTGTGGTGTTATACATTTCTAATCTCAGTTCCTTAGGAATCTGAAGCATGAGGATCATGAGTTCCAGTCCATCCTGGGCAACACAGGCATGATAACAGTTAAATATACAAAAGCTTTCAAAAAACTCAGCACAGTTTATTTCCAGAAAAAAAAAAAAAAGTTTTGTCAGGGATTATCACTGGATTTTACAGTGATTTAAGGAAAATATGTAGCTTTTTATCTATGAAGGGAAACAATTGTGAAAATTTTCTTTTCTCATCTTAAAAGTAGAGTCATCAGGAGCATATATAAACAATAAAGTGCATGTTAGGACCAGGTGTTTGCTTAGCTTACTATTTAATTACCTATTTTTTTTCTTCCACTTGGAAGATTTTTTTCTTCAAGTGCTTTGCAAAGTACCCAAAGTATTTGCAGCTTAGATTTGGCCGTTGATTTTCTCCTGTGATTAGTACACTACAGATTACCTGTAACAAACATTGCTTTCACAAGTTATTGACATTTCTATCTTTTCCACTTGCAATTAAGACATTTCCTGACATTCAGGCTGTTTTCCTACCTAATAAAGATAGTTTTAAAAGTCACAGAAATTTCTAATTGCATTTATACAATGTAAACAACTACCAGTCACTATACTTGAATAAGGTTATCAATATATGAGAGAATATTATCATCTATCCAAAAGGGTGCATTTCATAAGTCAAAATGCTTAATTGCCACATTCAATTTCAAATGCCAGAATGATGCAGTCACTGAAAGATAAGATCATGAACAACAAGCTTTATAAAGCCTCTTTGTGTTACAGTTTTGAGGATTAATGGAGACTGCAAAGGGTAGCTAGCCACTTTGGTCTTTCTCTCAAAGCATCTTTGCAAATGACTTGCTGATTTAAAAAAAAATAAACTTCTTTATAATTATGTACATAAATTTAATGCAAAGGATAGATACCAAGAAATATTCATTTAGAAACTGATCTGGATTTAGGGAAGCACGTGCAAAGGCTCTGATTAGGGGAAGGTGAAAGGGTGGATTTTTCAAGATGTATGGAATATAGCACTAAATTTCACATCAGTGGCAGCAGATTCTTGGCTGGAAGAATTTGCTTGGCATCAGAGCTTCTGAAAGGATGTGAAATTGAAGCATGGTGTAGCTACTGGGGGGCGCCATCCTGCTGGCAGCCTCTCTCTCCTGCAGTCACATCATACAAGTGGTGATGGCGGAATGAACCAGTACCTTGCACATACTAGGATCCAATAGAACCTCTAAAGGAAGAAGTCTTTTTGCACAAAGAAGAAGCACCCTGCTGGGATTTATATGGCCAATCTGACTTTAGCAGACCTCCTATCTGTTATCTGGTGCCTATTACATATGTGGCAACAACTGGATTTATGGGAAATATCTTTGCAAGGTACTGATTGTTTTTTTTATCCAGCCATATATACTGTTCCATTCTCTTCATGACCTGCTTGAATGTTCAAAGGTATTGGGTCATCATGAACCCTATGGTGCACACCAGGAAGAAGGCACGCTTGCCTTGGTGTCTCCCTGGGAATATGGCTGTTGAGTCTGCTGGTCATGCAAGGGGAAAGTGTCCTGCATGGTGTTTTGCCTGAGGAGGTGTTGGTGAGGAACATGTTCAGTTACTTCCTCTCTCTGGCCTTTGGAGTCTTTATGTTTGCAGCCTTCCTCACAGCCTCCACCTACATGCTCATGATCAGAAGGCTCCAATCTTCTGCCATGGATGAACACTAAGGAAAGAAAAGGCAGAAGACCTTCAAACTCATTGTCTCTGTCCTGGCCATGTACTTGATCTGCTTCACTCCTAGTAACCTTCTGCTCATGGTGTATTATTTCCTGATTAAAAGCTGAGGCCACAGCCATGTCTATGCCCTATACCTTGTAGCTCTCTGTCTGCCCACCCTCAAAAGCTACATCGACCCTTTTCTCTATTACTTTGTCTTACAAGATTTCAGGGCTCATGGGAAGAGTGCTCTCCTTTGTGGAAGAATATGTACTGTGAAGTAAAGGCAAATACCTCTCACCTGAAATAAGTTCTCCAGGAAATCTACCTCTTACTCTTCAAGTTCAACCAGTGTTAACCGCTTATTGAATTTTCCAACTCAACAGATGGAGTTTTACAGGAGAATGTGAAGCCAGGTCACCACTGGGGGAGGTGGCTATTATTTCTTAACTAAGCAGGTCTTAGCAGAGAGGATGTATATGCAGCTTCCCCCATGATTGCTGGAACCTTCCTTGTTTGCATGAAAATAGTCTTCCACATTAGCGAAGGTATGTGTCATAATTCTACCACTCAAATGTCCCCAAAACTGACAGAGCAAGATATAGCAGGTCGTGAAAAGACAGAAACCCAATTACCTGCAAAAACTTCACATGGAATAAGGACTGGGTTTCCGTCTGAAATTTTTTCTCCTACATCTGGGGTCAACCTTAGCCTTGTTAGGGCTTGAGGGCCTTCAAAGAACATCAATCTGATTTATTGATTTTACAAATGAGGAAACTAACATGATAAATAAGTTGCTCGGAGTCAGATTTTCAACGAATAACAGTGAGAGTAGGTTGGGCAATAGAATTCAAATGTTCAGTGAGCTGTGTTCTTATACACTTCATTAAAATCATTAGGAATGTTGTTAAAAGTATAAGTTCCTCAGCTTCAGAAAGAAGAGCTCAGACTATGGGAACATGGACGTTTTATGAACCTGTGTGATGTTTACGCACACTAGTTTAAGAACCACTGGTCTGAGCTTTGCTGCTACTTGACAAGATGCCACAACCTTTTCTAAAAAGAAAAGCTAATAAGAATGTTTTGTATGAGGCACTGAGCAACTTTGCAAGACCCTGTCTCAAAATAAAAAAAAAAAAAATTAAAAAGGGGCTAGGGATATGGTTCAGTGGTTAAGCACTCCTGCAGTCAATCACAGGTACCAAAAAAGGAAAAAAGAAAAGAAAAAAAGAAACTCACTAGGCATGGTGTTGTATGATTATAATCCCAGCAGCTGGGGAGGCTGAGGCAGGAGGAAGGTGAGTTCAAAGCCAGCCTCAGCAAAAGCAAGGCACTAAGCAACTTAGTGAGACTCTGTCTCTAAATAAAATACAAAAAAGGGTTGGGAATGTGGCTCAGTGGTCAAGTGCCCCTGAGTTTAATCTTCAGTATCCCCCCCAAAATTCATCTCTAATATAAATAATTCAGATTATTAAATTATTTATCTAATCTAATTAAAATTCTAAACATCGGCATCTGACACTGTTATGATTGAAAGAAAACACACATTAACTCTCCATTTTTTCATTCACCTGCTTTCTAAGGATTTCATAAGTCTGTGGCTATGAATGAGGCCATGGCATTAATAACCACTGTTGCTGGCTTGACTCTAACCTCATCTTATTCACTCTGAAAATGCCATCGTTGTAATTCCATCCACAACCTCTTGTTTTATTTCCTACCATCTTGAGAGTTGCCCTATTTGCTCATTTACAAATTCTACAATATTGCTTCACAAAGTCAATCAAATTGCACAGTGATTATGCATTTGCATCTTGTCCCTCTATGTGATCCCTTTCCCAGAGAAATATTCTCTAAAGTATTCAACGTACAGTACTCCCAAAGCAGTAAGACTTAGCCAAACAGGGACACATGCTCACAATTTATCACAGAACTGGCACCGCCTCAAACACATGCAGACCCAGAGCAGGCTGTTGCTACCCTTGATATTACAGCTCCTGAAGTCCATAAAAACAACATTGATGGCTTCAATTTAATAGGAATATGTCCTATAAAAATTAATCATATGTAATTACATATCTTCATGTGTATACATAGACATATATGTCTATATGAATTTATTCACATACAGAAAAATAATATATATGTATATATCTTAACATGCACAAAAATAAACAGTCTTAGTAATATATGTGAAGGGTATAGTTGGTGGTGGATATCTTTTAAATAGAGTTGAGGAATGGCAGAATTTTAAAAAATCTTGTTTTCACAGAGATTTGAAAAAAACAACAAAATAACTTATGTAAGTGAATAGAAATGTTTAAAAGACTATAAATGTAACAACATATGTTAAGGCAGGGATAATTTGTCATGCTGTGATATCTAGTGTGAATACTTTTAGTGCTGGTATATGACAGAAAAATCCTGAAACTTAATTAGTGATTCTTTGACCTTGATCCTCTCTCTCTCTCTTTCTGCGCTTTCTCTCCCTCCCTCACTAATTTTCCTACATCCTTTGCTCTCCCTGCACATATATTTTGCCCCTTCTATCACAACAAATCTTTTATCCCTTGTTGTCTATCATTCTTGCTGATGAAAGTGGTTACTTCTTATGAAGTTTAGACCATATCAAAAACTTTTTTGCTAATATATTCAACATTCTGTATTCTCTGGGTTACTATCATCCAATCTTCAAAGCCCTAAATCCTACTAGAAAAACTCAATTATCATTTATTCTCAGGTGTCAAGGCCTAGGAATTATCTCTGTTATTGTCACCTCCACCTCCAGGCCAAAGGCTCTGCCCACACTGCCATCCTTCCTTTTTCATTAAGTACACAGTACACTGACATCTGGGTAACCCTTTTCAGCCTGTTTCCTGCCTGGGGACATCTAGATGTTGACCATGTCTCTTTGTTTTGCCTTTTCTCTATCCCTTTCAGTGCCAGTTGGCAAGTATAATAGTATAAAATTCTCATAAACTCTGTGGGTTTCTCATATCTGTCACAAAGATTCAGTCTTTTAAACAAGACTTTTAAACAAGTCTTAAACAAGTCTTGTTTCAGTCTTTTAAACAAATCTTCTCCACATATCTTTCTGAGATATATGTCCTTCTCTATACTTAGCTTCTCCAGAGATGTCTGAGAGATCCCTAAGTCACATGGCTAATCTCTTCAATAAGCCTTCAGTGTAACTATGTACTGTCATTTTGATTCTGAAGAACTAGAAAAGTTTTTCCAGTCATACTTTCAGTTTTCCCTCCAGAGCTCCCCATCCTGAAAGGAAATCTATTTTAGTTTTTCTTGCAATCTAGTTAGGCTTCAAATTTTCCTGAAACTTTAATTTCTAATTCTGTATTATTTAACATTTTCATCTCAATTTATTTGTTTCCTCTTTCATTTTACTAGAAGCAGCATACACACACACACACACACACAAAAGCTTAATGGTTGCTCTAAACTTTCCTCCACTAAACATTCAACTTCACACCTTAAAAACTTTGCTTCCCACATAACAGTAGGTCTCAATACAGTTCCTATCATAAGTAGGATACCAAGCACTGTAGAGATTTAAATAAATATTTGATTTAAAATGTAGAAAGAGAACTGGAAAAATTAAAGTTCCTTTGTTATCAACTTAGTAGTGAAGCATATAAAGCAATTTTTTGAAATAATTATCTCAACATTTGGAACAAATCATCAAAAAATAAATAAATAATGCATTTTGGGGTACTATTTTTATATGGTTTTGAGATGTCCTTCCTGGTAGTCTTTCCATTCATCTAGATAATTAAAGTTTTAATATCTTTGATTTTTCTTGGCTCTTTTTTGAACTTTTTATTTAACAATAGATATTTAAACATATATTTACAGTTTTCTGGTGATGCCCTAAATCTACCCAGATATGTCAAACAATTGATAAAAAAATAGAAAACTAAGAGTTGAAATTTTTCATTTCATTACAATATGACCAAATTTGCATCATTACATTGTTTTTTATTTTTTATTTTCCTTTCTAAGAGAATTACCAGAAAATTTTGCCATAAAGCATCAGTAGTTAACATACATAATATTACATAGTCAAAAAGTGGAAATTCAACATAATTTATTTTGAATAATATTAAAAATCACCAGTGTCGTTGTTGTTGGATTTCTATTTATATATCATATATTTATGTATGTCTGTGTTCTGTATTGTTACTATATATAAGATCATTAGATATTTCTAAACAACTCAATGGTATATTCTAGAACTTGGAAATTAAAAAAGTACATAAACCATTCCTCATCTTGTGAATAAAAGTTAAATTTAAGTGATTTGGTCATGTCATTTGATTTTCCTTCACTGTAATTTTCTCTTCCAAAAGTAGGGCTAATACTCACTAAACAATTTTAAATGTCATAGACTAAATGCATAAGGTTGCTGTTGTATTTTCATTTGTCTCAACATACACTTCCTGATTAGTTCTCTATTTCTCTGCATATTTAAATTTACCTTCAAATGATAAATTTTAGCAAGATAATATTTACCAAAATATCAAAAAGCAGTTTCTTGTCTTTGATCTTGCTTTATGGATAAATCTAAAACACAATTTAATGAATGTAAATGTGTATACCAAATACCTTTCTAGCCACTAGACACAGTGGTTTTAAAGGAGAAGGAGGAGATATTTGTTCTATTAAACTTACTGATTGATGCACATTACTTATAATAAGTTGACTTTAAAATAAGCAATGTAATAATAAGTACTATAAATAAATAAAAATATGGAAATGCAATGAAGAATGATGACAATAAAACTTTATATGGTGGTTAAAGGTGATCTTTCTGAAACATTTATATTTAAACAGATCAAACAAAAAGGAGAATACAGTAGTGAATAATTGGGGAAGAATATTCCATTAAATGGTAAGAAAAGTTTGAGAAAACCAGAATTACATTAATATGTATGTATTGCATCAGTTAATATTATTTTAGAAATAAAAATTCAAAATCATAATATGGTAGAATATAAAACAGGAGAAAGGTAGATAGTGAGTTCTGAACGGAACTAAAATCACGGTAAGGATTTTAAATTGTATTTGATGTGTAAAGATGCTGGGATGTTGAAAGAGTGACAAAAATTGATTTACATTTTAAAAAGCTAGCTATATGTGATTATGTGGAGAATATAGAGAAGGAAAAGTAGAATCATGAACATTAGTTTGAAGTTAGTGTGGCAGAATGCACTGAATATTTTATTGAGGGATGAGAAAATATACACATTTTCCCAAGATAAGTCATCTTGCTTGCAAAAGATAGCTTATAATGAAATTTTCACAAAATACAAAGACAGACATGGTCTGTCCAGATTAAATACTTACCCTTCATTTGGAGAAATCCAGTATGAAAATCTTTTGGCATAGTGTTTTTTGGTTTTGTTTTTGTTTTTTGGTTTTATTTGTTTGTTTGTTTTTGGCATGATATTTTTAAAATGAAAAATTATAGATGATGGATACTAGAATTGTTCACATCTTTCCAAATTAAAAAAAAAAAAGTTTTTCTAAGTTGATTGTGTTACTGGCTATATCCCTGTGCTATTTCTTCTATCTATACTCTTCAACACATAAACTTACAGTGCAATTTATAGTGGACAGGGTTTGCTACACTGTACATGGACTCTGAATTCAGTCACTTGGTTTACTTTGAAAGGTTAACATGCATGTCACAGAGCCAAAGAAGATCACTTGATTGTTTCTATTCCTGCTCTTGCTCTCTGCTATCAAAATTGTGAGGATGTGCCCAGATTAGTCTAAGATGAAGTATTAGAAATACATGAACAAGCCATAAATCCTATATGTCTTAGCCAGAGCCTCCACACATCAACAAAATTTTAACCAACATCCAGAAAGCAGAGCCTCCTAGCCAATAATGCTTATATTAGCTAAACTTGTTAGATTCCTGAGCTAATAATGTATTTCTTTATTTCATTAAGGTTTCAGGATTGTTATGTAGCATAATTTTAGAAATACAAAATCAACAGCTATGGTAAGGATATGAGATTATAAAATATTTTAATATATGAAACTTCTCTTAAAGTATACTAATCCATTTTGAGAATTAAAACTTAGTATTAGAACTCTTAGGTATTAAAAACATCTAAACTACCATAGGCATATGTATTAAAATAGCAAAGAGGATTACTTTCGTATTTCTTTCCTGAGAAAAGTCTAACAACATGAGACAGCTCTAGGATATACAAAGGGGTCAGGAAAGAACAGAACAAAAAGAGCTTCAAAGCTTGTATACACCCCACACATCCTACTCTTGCCACATACCCATGAAATGGAATAGAACCTTGAATAAGGGAATCAAAAATTCTGGAAAACCAAATACAAACTAACAAGAGGCTGAGTAAATCTATCAATGTGTTAAATCAGAAGTGATTGTTTGCTGGGCATGGTGGTGCACACCTGTAATCCCAGAGGCTCTGGAGGCTGAGGCAGGAGGATTGCAATTTCAAAGCCAGCCTCGACAATTTAGCAAGGCCCTAAGCAGCTTAAAGAGTCCCTGTCTCAAAATAAAATTAAATAAATAAATAAATAAATAAATAAATAAATAAATAAATAGATCAGAAGGACTGAGAATATGATTCAGTAGTTAAGCGCCCGTGCGTTTAATCTCAGGTACCAAAAAAAGTCACTTTTATTTAAATAGATCTGAATAGGTATGATTGCTTTCTGAAAACTGAGTATGGATAAGAATTTATAAGGAAGTTGTATAGTTAGAGAAAAAAAGTATTTCAGCACATATGAGTTAATGCTTTAAAACTGAAAATAATATAAAAATAAATAATGTATATTTTAATGATATTTATTATCTCCCTATGATGAACAACTTTTAGAGTAATATCTTTATGTCTATGTTTGCATTTGAAAGAAACACTAGAAAAGCAATATAAATTTAGAGAACAGAACACTTTCCATTACTAGAACATACACTTTGGCACTACATTCCTCTTTACCTGTTTTTCTTAATGTAACAACAATTTAATTCACAAAAATACTGATCATTCATTTCAATTTCATTATCTACATATGACAATGATAATATGATATAACTTTACCAGCATTTAAAATGTGTAAAGATCCATAAAATTGGGCTTTGGTTTCTCAAAGTCCAGGATATCTTTCTTAGTGATACTCATGTTGGACATGGCAGAACCACAGTTCTCTCACTTTTAATGAGAACTAACACATAGTTACAGTTGTCCCAGAGGAGCCCTGAATCGATTTTGTTTTTTCTCTCCTAGACTCTCACTTTTGTAACTACAAACAGTTATTGCAAGCAAAGCAACTCTAACAAAACATTACAAACCATTAAACAATAAGTGTCCCTGAGCTTTTATTTTTCTATAGAGGGTAATGTGAAGATTGAGTTTGAATTGAACAAGTCAAATAGCCAGATCTGTTACAAACAGAACTTTAAACAATTAGATAGAAATAGAAAATATACATAAATATCTTATAACTTCAGATAAACAAATACATGAACTGTCCATTAACCTGGGAAATGGAATGAGTTAAGCATAAACAGAAAGCATCTAGGAATTGCTTGTTTGATATGTTCTTACTGCTTACCTTCTATATGCTGGACCTAGTCACCAGGGATACAGAAACAATTTTTTGTTGTTGTTTTGGTACTGAGGATTGAGTCCAGTGTGCTTTACCACTGAACTACATCCCTAGCCTATTTTTTGTTTTTATTTTGATATAGGATGTTGCTGAGTTGCTTAGGGCTTTGCCGAATGGCTGAGAGTAGCCTCAAACTTGTGATCCTTCTGCCTTAGTCTCCCAAGTCTCTGAGATTACAGGCAAGGACCACCATCCCCAGAAGAAATGGACTTTTTTTTAAAGACAAAATTTTGTTCTTTTGTACCTTACAGTATAGTAAATGTTTCCTTTCTTTATTTTTTCCTTTTTTTAAAAATCTATTCCACTATATTAAAGACCAATGATGAGGCAATATTATACTTTTACATCAATCTACTTTAATAAATAGGACAGTTTTTGCCCTCATGATACTGATAGTTTGGCATATTTACGTGCTATCTAGAGTTGCACAAAGATAAGTCAATTGACTTTTCCTTTCTACAATATTGTTGCTTAAGTTTTGAATTCAGATTTATAAAATGAGAGATAAATTTAATTAATGAATCTAAAATTCTTAATTGTGGAAGTGGCATGAATGTTGCAAGGTGGAAATACTATCAGTCTTAAGTCTATAGGAACTCATATATACAATTTTACATTCATATGAACTATATAATAACCTCTTTTGAACTCCTTATTGCATATAATATGACTTGGCATTTTTACTTTCAAGGGAAACATTAATAGTTAAAATAATTCAATTCCCTTCTTTGAGGACAGTAAACCTACTGCTATTTATGAAATCTCTCTGGCCAAATTATCCACTTAATTGCATCCACAGGATGGACAGGACTGTTAAGGCACAAAGAAACCCATTTAGTGAAGCCTTGACCCTGGGCCAGTTAGAAAATCACTTCTTGTTTCCCATTCCTGCCACTGTATGCATGGACAGTTGACCGACTTTTACTTAGAGTCTTCAAAATTGTTGCAGCTATCATCAGCTCACAAATTGCTCTTTTTCCCATAACAAAGACAAGTTCATTTTCTGCAAGTTTGCAGAGATTCTTCACTGGAATATAAAGTGGGGTTGTCAGAAGGGGGAAAAAAAGCATGCTTTTCCATCAATCAGATTCAATAGAAAATGAAGTCTACTGTAAAATTGTGCTTCTGTCATTCAAGGTCAAGGGATAGTTAAATAACATCACTCAAAGGATTCTGAAGCAAGTCTTCTCCCCTATTCCTGTTCCAGAATCTGTGATATTTCTTTTTCCTCTTAATGCCCTTTACCTAGAAAAGTGGGAACAAAACAATGTCGTAAAGAAAAGTTTTATTACTTAACAAGAAAATTACATTTTCATGCTAGAGTGTATACATTCCTAGATTGGTCTCAAGTTTTCATTTGCCCTCTACCCATCTCAATTTTCTCTGATTCTCTCCTACTCTATTCCGTGCTCTGGGACCCTGACATTTATATACTATATGACTAGAACTGAACATTAGAATGTTGTTACAAGAAGCAATGGAGAATGACAATTTAGTGTCAGCTGCATTAAAGATGAACCCAAGGTAAAGTATCTACATCTTTTGGGAGATTTTACAGCTATTATTCTATCTACTCAAACTCAGTCTGAAAAGACTATAGCCATCTGAGACTAAAGAGCTATCTGAAGTATTAGTGTTCTGAGGCTTAAAGTGCCAAGGAAACAGAAAAAAATGAAGATTTTTTATTGGTCTCAGTTCACCTTGGTTCCTCATATAGAAAGTACTTTGGAGCAACTCATAATCTCTTGGTGTATGCGATGATTTTAAAACCTGGTTCCATCAAAAAGATACACATAGAAGAAGAGAGAGTACATGATTGCAACTGCCTTGTAGAACAATGAACTATTTTAGAAAATAAAATATAGAAAAGACTAGACACATTGACTAAATTATTTTTTATTTTTTCATCATTATTTTTAAAGAAGTCTAATGCAAAGTTCTCAATTTCAATTATTACCCTTTTTATCATAGTAAAAACATATATTATGAGCTCTTTCCTCAATAAATTTTTAGTATTATTCACTATAAACACAATGTTACAGAACAGATCTCTAGAGATTTCCATCTTTGTTTATGAAAACCTTATCGCCCTTGAGGAATAATTCCTATTCCTCCTTACTGCATTCCCTGTAAACCACCGTTCTTCTTTCTGCTTCTATAAGCTTGACTAAATAAAACATCTCACATATGGTAACATGCAGTGTTTGTTTTTCTATGATTTACTTACTTCTCTTAATATAATGTCTTCCAGGTACATCTATGTTGTCATATATGATTGGAAGTTTTTTTTTTTTAAGAACAAATAGGAATTTGTTGTATATACTCTATTTTCTTTATTCATCATCTCTTGAGATTTTTCAATTGTTTGAACAATTTAGTTATTGGAAATCATGCTACAATGGTCATTGATGTGTAAATATCTTAAGGTCATGATTTTAATTGTTTGCGCTATACATTGGGATATGAGATTACTGGGTCATACAATCATTGTGTTTTTAATCATTTAAAGAAATTTTATATTGGTTTTCATAGCAGCTTAACCATTTTACAGTTGGAACAGTTCATAAGGGCTCCATTTTTCCATAGCCTCACCAACACTTTTTTTTTTCTGAGTTTTTGTTCTTTTGTTTCAATAGTGACCATTCTAACATGTATAAAGTGATACCATTGGGATTTTAATTAGATTTTCTTGATGCCTGGTGATGTTGAGAAATTTGTCATATGTGTATTGGACATTCATGAGGAGAAATATTAATTCAAGTTGTTTGTTCTTTAATTGGGTTATTGGACTGGTTTTGATAATTATTGTTTTGTTTTACTATTGAGTTGTAGGCATTTGTTACATGATTTGAATACTAACCCCTTACAAATAAATGATGTACAAATACTCTCTCCCATTTATAAATAGCCTTTACATTCTATTCATTATATATACATATATATATATTTGGTACCAAGGATTTAATGCAGGGCCACTCGACCACTGAGCCACATCCCCAGCCCTATTTTGTGTTTTATGTAGAGACAGGGTCTCACTGAGTTGTTTAGTGCCTCGCTGTTGTTGAGGCTGGCTTTGAACTTGCGATTCTCTTGTCTCAGCCCCCCAAAGTGCTGGGATTAGAGGTGTGTGTCACCGTGTCCAGCCTGTTCATTATATTTTTTGTTGAGCAGTAGATTTTTATTTTAATATAGTACCATTTGTCAGTTTTGCTATTGTTGCTTGTGGCTTCTTGTGTTGTAGCCAAGAAATCATTTTTAAGGCCAATGCCAGAAAACATTTCTTTTTTTTTTTTCCTAGAAATTTTCCAGTTCCAGTCTTAAGTTTAAGTCTAATCCATTTGAGTTAGTTTTGGTGTAATGTGTATAATAAAGTTCCAATTTCATTAGTCTTCATGTGGTTATCCAGTTTTTCCTCATTTTCCTGTTGTGTGTATTATTAGCACTATGTACACAGGTGAATTGGCTCTATATACTTGGATTTATTTCTAATACCCCCATTCTATCCCATTTTTCAATATTTCTATCTATAATAGTAACATACTATTTTAATTATTGTAACTTTGTTATATGTTTTGAATCCAAGTGTGACAGTTATCTTTTTTAATCCTTTGTTTTAACTATTAAGACTGTGATTCCATATGAATTTTAGAATCATTTTTCCTATTTATATAAATTCCAAATGCCATTGGAATTCTGATAAGATTTCCTCTTGGATTTGTAGATCATTGGGGTAGTATGGACATTCAATAGTATTAATTTTTCTAATCCACGAATACAGGATATTCTTTCATTAATTTATAACTCCTTAAATTTCCTTCATCCATATGTTGTAGTTGTACATTGTAGATGTATCCTTTTTAAAATACATTTCTAAATATTTTTTACACTATTTTAAATGCTTTTATAATTTTTTTTTCAATTGGTTTGTCATTCACTTACAAAAAAATGTATGTTGGTCTAGTACTCTGCACATTTACTAAACTACTTTACTGATTTTATCAGTGTTTTGGTAAAATCCTCAGTTTTCTTTACATATGTATAAACATGTTATTTATGAAAACTGACAATTTTTTTACTTCCTAGTTAGGATGTGATTTATTTATTTTTCTTGTCTACTAGCTCTGACTAGGACTTCTAGTAATATATTGAATAGAAGTACAAGTATAGACATCCTTGTTTTGTTTCTGATTTTAGGAAAAAATACATTTTTAGTTCAATTCCTTTCAGTATGCTATTAGACATACACTTTCATATATAACCTTTATTATTTTGAGACAATTTCCTTTTTTATAAATTTTGTTGAAATATTTTCGCATAAACAGATGTCAAACTTTTCAAGGGCTTTTTCTATGTCTTTAAATTGGATTTTGTTATTTTTTCCTTTCATTTTGTTAATGTAGTAAATCACATTAATTAATATTTGTCTGATTAATCATCCTTTTATCTCAGCAATATATTGTAAATGTGCTGTGGAATTTAGTTGGCTAGAATTTTGGTATTTATGAATTTATATTCATCATCCCTACAAGTTTATTTTTTTCTTTTTCTTTTTTTTTTTGGTACTGGGGATTGAACTCAGGGGTTCTTGACCACGGAGCCACATCCCCAGCCCTATTTTGTGTTTTATGTAGAGACGGGGTCTCACTGAGTTGCTTAGCACCTCGCCGTTGCTGACGCTGGCTTTGAACTGGCAATTCTCCTGTCTCAGCCTCCCTAAGTGCTGGGATTACAGGCTTGAGCCATCGCACCCGGCTCCTACAAGTTTCTTTATTGAAAGTGTCTGTCTGGATTTAGTATTAGAGTAGTGTAGACTTCATAAAATTGGTTCAGAAGAGTTCCTTTCTTGTTAGTATTTTGGGAGAGATTGGGAAGCATTATCATTAATATTTGTTTAAATATTTGGTAGAATTCACCATTGAAGTCATTTAGTGCTGGAGTAAGTTTTCTTTATTGAGGGGTTTTTGAATAGCTACTCAATCTCCTTAATAGTTACAGCTCTATACATATTTTTCTTTTCTTTTCTTTCTCTCTTTTCCTTCCTTCTTTCCTTCCTTCCTTTCTTCCTTCCTTCTTTCCTTCCTTCATTCCTTCCATCCTTCCTTTTATTTTTTTAGAACAAAGTAACAGGATTCATTAGAGTGATAAAAATAAAAAAAAATCAAAGCCCCCAAAGGGAAGGTGTCCCAAGAGAGGGATACCCTTTTCATATTCTTTACTTCATGATGCAGTTTTGGTAGGTTTCATGGTTCTCTAGTTTCCACAATTGTTGCTCTATAATTTTTCTTCACAATTTAGTGAATTGTTTATTACTTATTTAAGCTCTCACAATGCTCTGATGAGCAGTATATATATTTTTATGAATGCTATAGTTTCCTGGTAAACTCACTATTTTATCATTACGCTATCAGTTTTTGTCCTTAGGGCATTTATTGACTTAGTCTGTTTTTTCTAAGTAGATTCATCCCTATTTTATTATGATTTTTAAAAATTTGTTCTAATTAGTTATACATGACAGCACAATGCATTTCAATTCATTGTACACAAATGGAACACAACTTTTCATTTCTCTGGTTGTACATGATGTGGAGTCTCATCATATGTGCAGACATACAGGTACCTAGGTTAATCATGTACATTTCATTCCACCATCTTTCCTGCCCCCATTCCCCCTGGCCTCCTCTATTTTATTTTGGTTATTATTTTAATAAAGTTTATTTTCTATTACTTCACACTCAGTCTATGTGCCCTTAAGTGTACATTGAGTATTGATAGGCAGCATATAATTTTATATTTTTAATGTTTTTAAACACTTTATGCCTTTCCATTGGGGCATTTAATTCACTTACATGTGAAGTAATTATTGGTAGGGAAGTACTTACCTTTGCTGTTGCATTGTAAATTGTGTTCTTTCTGTCTCTAGTTCTTCAGTCCCTCTTTTCTTTTGTTGTCTTCTTTTGTGCTCAGTGATTTTTTTGGGGGGGGGGGGTAGGAACTGGCTTTTTTCCCTTCATTTCTTTTTGTGTATCTTTTTTTTTTTGGTACTGGGGATCGAACTCAAAGGCACTCAACCACTAAGCCACATTCCCACACCTATTTTGTGTTTTGTTTAGAGACAGGGTCTCACTGAGTTGCTTAGCGCCTCGCTGTTGCTGAGGCTGTCTTTGAACTTGCGATTCTCCTGTCTCAGCCTCCCAAAGTGCTGGGATTACAGGTGTGCACCACCGCATGCAGCTCTTTTTGCATATCTTATTTAAGTATTTTCTCTTTCATTATGATATACTTATATAAAACATATACTAGACCAATAATAATATCAAAGATATAAAAATTCTACACATTACCTCTCTCACACATACTTTATATCATTGATGTCACATTTTGCATCTTTTTAACATTTTATTCCCTAATATATTTCATCTTTTTAAGATTTTATTTCTTAATGTATATTTTTTTTGTTTATTTTTTGCCTTTTAATTTTATATCAGAATGAAAAGTGATTTATACACCACTATCACAATAGTTTTCATGTATCTATATGTTTACCTTTACCAGCTTGTTTCATATGCATTTGTGTTGCTGTTTGGCACTTCCATTTCAGTTTACATTACTTCTTTGCTCCTATGTAATGCATTAACAATATTTCTCAATTTTTTTCATTTTCCTTTACTCCTTGTGCTGGTATTTATACATTAAGAAGAAGCAAAAACAAACAGAAAAAGAACCACCATCTCCTCTTCCAGTCTTCAAAGTTTGACCTTCCAACAGAAGGCAACAATTAGCTGAGCCAGAGATTGTGGACCTCTCTACCTTCTCCATTTATGTGTATACGTACATTCCTAGAGTGATTTGCAGCTTCATTTTCTCAGGAGTTTGTAGTCTTGTTCCCTCTATGTCTGTCTGGTATGCCTGGGTCTTCTGAGCTAGCAACATGAAGGAGATCTGTTTTTGTAAGTTTGCAGTGTGGGATGGGGGTTAATGGTCCCCCAGGAATCCACCCATACACAGAAATAGGTAAAAATGAAATCAGTTACTGGGGCAGACATGTAAAAAGACTGAACATTCGACAAATGTGTCAGTCTTCTCTTGTCCTCTCTAAAGATAAGAAAATTACTGGGACTTTTCCTATTCTGTCATGCTAAGCTGAGAGAAGGCAGCTGATAGGTGAGTGTGCACTATCCCATAATTTGCCTCTGCTCTCAGCAGCCCCTAGACATCCAGAGTATGCTAAGCCTTGCCAGTGCCAGGAAACACATAAGATGAAGGCCTGTCCCTTTGGTAGATTCTCCCAAAGTTGGAAAATTACATGAATGGTCCAAGTCTTTACCTCTCTAGGGAATCATCTAGCAGCTTGGGATAAACTCCCAATCATGTGATATTGTGCTGGGGGGAATATGTCCTAACCAGTGAATGAGTACTTGTTTAACTTCCTACATTTCCTCTTGCTCTTAGGCTTGTACACTATGCCTGATCATGTTAGCACCTTGAAACAAGCAAGAAAGAACTCAGTACCTAGGACACTCCTGAAAATTTGAAACATAGACTCACAGTCTTAAGTCTTTCTCCAGGGAGAAACTGGGATATGAGGTTTTCTTCTAGTTAACCCTGTACTGAGCCAGGAGCAGAGGCTCTGGCAAATTTATCTGTGCAATAAAAACCAACATCTTTGCTGTCATCATTTCCAGCATGGAGTCTTTTGTTCTCAGTGCTCAGGGTCAGTAAGACAGAAACATCACTTGAGTCACCTGCAGAAAGTCAGAATGTTTGACATGTTTACCAGTCTTTTCCTTAGCTTTTCAGAGAGAAGTTCCTTCTGGGGTTTTCCTTCTATAACAGTATGCTCTGCAAGCGGGTAGTGTTACAATGACAGGATGCTTTGAATTCCCCCATCAGCTTTGGTGCCTTTGCCTTTGTGCTCCTCCTCTGGTTCAAGAGGCTTGGAATTGAATTCTGGATTTCTCACAAAGAGAATTATTCTACATATTTTTTTCAAATTGTTGCATCCATCTGGGGAAGAAAGTCTCCATTCTACCTTCTTATTGAAAGCATTCTGCAAACTTATTTTTAAGATGTTTTTGTTGTTAATAAAATTTCATTCATTTCTGAAATATTTCATTATATAAAGTATGCTTTTTATTACCTAGTATATATCATTTTAATAAAAGTAAAAAGTAAATAAGTGATGGTGATAATTGTTCTACAATTATTATAATGATCTGTCATCCTACTCAAGGTTTATCTTCAAATGTTAACTAACAAAACTAAGAAGATGGTTATTTCAGCTACAGCCCTAGAGCTAAAGAACTGAAAGAAAGTAAATATGACAGGAAAGAACAGCAGTGATGATAAGTTTGAGATTAAATAACCTAAATGTAACAATTTGATAATGTATATTCTGATCTAAAAAGATTAGAATCTGTTATTATTTCTATAAAACACAGGTAGGTCATTTAGTTTAGAAGAAGATAGATATCTGTACTTCAGGATCTGGTCCAGATAGTATCTTTAAGTTCTAATACTAATCATTAGGATGATACTTTATGCATAGAATCTTTGTTATAAATATTTAATATGAATGTGTTTAATAGAGATACACAATTTAATATTGATATGGTAAAATTCATTCAAGGAAAAACTTCATATATTAAGATGTATTAAAGTGATTAAAATATATTTTGGGAAAGTTTTTGATAAGCTCATAAAGAAAAATGTTGCAATGTTTTTTAATGTTATCATGGATATTGTCTGTATTATTTTTTAAATATTGAAAGAACTGGAAATAAAAAAATTATAGAAAACACAATTATATACATTTAATTTCTCATTAAAAATATAACATTCTTTTTTGGCAGAGTCTCAATATGTAGCAATGGATGCAGTCTGTGCTGACAATAACCAACACAAATACCTCTTTTCTTTGCAAATTCAATCAGAACCCTGACATAAACTCCCAATGAATGATTTCTTACTTTAATAAATATTGCCTTTGCCATTCAGGCCTTTGCAAATAAATACAGATATATTATTTGTCTTATCGCTTTTGGAGAGGTTATGTGGATTAGCAAAGAAAAAATAAATAGTACAAAAAGTGTTGGTTTGTAAAATTTTTTTAGAAAATGTTTGTTGCTTTTTATGAACATTTATTATTTTTTCTGGAAATATAAACAGATGCTTTGTAATTTACACAGGTATAAGAAAACACTCTCTTCTTGTGCTTTTATTATCAAAGGTCCATGGGTGTGGTAATTCTTCTCTAAGTCCTCAAACTTAAGTGCCTTATTTTACCTATTCCTTAAAATCTCTTGAGTTAAACAAAACATGGAAAGAAATGTCTTATCTAATGCCATTCCTTGAGTTACATTACAATAATATGCACACAGCCATGCAGTTTGCTTACCAAGCCATGAAAACTGCTGCTCAGCTAGAAATACAAATGTTCTCCTTGATTGAGTTTTAATGAAGATAGATACATACATCTGCAAATGCAGAGAGGGAAAGAGAGAAGGGGAAGGCTGAACATAGACTGCAAGTGAATGCATTTACGAGCTAGTAGAACCTGCAGGCTCTCTTTGTCTGATAAGATTGTGACTCGTGAGTTTGAATATAAGTGAGGTGCTAGTTTTCTAGGGCAGCTTTTCCTGCCATTCTAATTTCCTATCTTGCCTTCTTTTCAGGCTAGCATAAAGCTTTCAAACTAAACCCTCTTTTTCTGCTTTTTCTGGTCTAATTATAACAGCCTTTTCTCAGCAATGAACATCAGTGTTATACTCCGTGAAATTGCCTTGTGTTTTAAAGTGTAGCAGTTGCCACCCGTATTCACTTTCTCTATTTCACTTAGCCAAATGCAGCTATTCTTGTATTTGGAGACAGCCTACATCCCCCTGACCAGGAATGGATAGATTTAGATTCAGGGCTTCATCAACACAGCAACTTTACTGGTTTTTAAATCTGAAGATATGCATTGAAAACAGCACATGAGCCTGATAGCCGAATAGAAAATAGTTTCTAGTCTATAAAGTGATATTTCTTTACACCTTCTTCACACACATACACTTGCACAAATGCATACATGTATATATTGCATTACCTTATATCATTTTATAATTTTCTTTATTGGGCTCAAAATATCTGCTAAAGTTTAATCATCAATATCATTAATAGTCTTTAAAAGAGGGAATAACAATATAATATTTAGAGCAGATTGCTTTTATCTTTACCATTTTCTAATTTTTTTTCCTTGATAATCTAATTTTCTTCCCCACAGTTCACTGAGGCTGTAAACTTTAAGTGAAGTGGAAAGGCAGGGCGATCAAAATACAGAATACTGAAAAGGTTGAAGTAGTAAAGTACCTTTCCCAGGATATATGAGACATTAAGATTTTGATATTTTATGTTAGTGCTGAGATTACACTAGGAATGGAAAATGGCACAACAAAAAGTGAGTATTTTTAAATGACTATTTCATGAAGATTCTATATTAGAAAACTGACTTTTTTCTTTAAGTCTCATCTGGAATATTATTTAAATCATTATTTGAAGTTAAATCCAATTTAAGCAACCTAATACATACATGATATATGTTAAATTTGTATATAATATAGTATTTATCTCAAACATTAAGAATTCAAAGAGCTTTTAATCTTAGTGACAGTTCTTCCTGCATATTTTTGTGGAAGTTTTATATCACTTATTGTTGCAGCCACCTTCTCTTAATCTAAGATCAAAACCATCATGGCGGTTATTCAGTTCTCTCAATGGCTGTCAGCTGAAGATTTCTGATGAATGTGGGGCTCTGAATCTAGGAGTTTGTCTAATTGTTTATTTCCCAAGGTGTCACTTACTGCAATATCAGCACAAACTTTTTATGGCAAGTTGCAATTGAGGTACACATTAATTCATTGAAAAGCATTATTTTGGCATGTGACTTTCCTCTGGGACTTTGTTCTACAGCAACAATTCTTAAAGTGTGAATGTTGCTACAATTCAGGAGTTCAAGAGGTGTAAAATATTCATACTAATACTCTGATTGTATTTACCTTTTTCAATTTCAACATCTCAGAAGTAGAAGGTACATTATATAAAAACAAATATGAGAATACAGTCATTTACTTGCAAGTCGGACAGTTAAAAAATGTACCAAACTATAAAATTGCTTTTTTTCACTTAGCATTTTTGCTTTAAAAAGTGTAATCTTTTAAATAAGCTACTTTTGTTAATATTATAGCTATTTAAAATTAATTAATGCTTAAGATAAAGAGAGCACCTAGCAGAAATAATTGATAAAGAGTGATGTTGCTCTGATTCACTTATTTCCAACTTTTCTTTTGGGAGCAAAAGATCCATGATTATACTTTTTAAGTTTTTTTTTATTATTCTCTCACTCAGCTGCTATGTGATCATACATTTGTAAAACCTTAACATCAGATGTTACTTACATGTAACTTTGTGTGATTGTAATTTTTTAATTTGACAAATTTTCCCCATTTATCTTGCCCAGCTATTTAATTTAAAATGTTGTAATACTCATATCTAAGATCCTTAAAAAAATCTGTATTTATACTCACTTTTTTTGCAGCTGTCTTGTATCTACTATACAAAAAGACAGTATTTATCCACATCATATTAAACAAACTCTATCACTCCAAGTGTCCTTTTCATTTTGTGTTTGTTTATTCTCTTTTTCTTTTTCTCTAAAACTGAGTTGTTATACATTTTCTCACACAGATCGCTTCTTAATGGCTAACAGGCTATTTTACCCATGGTGTGTTAGTGCTGAGATTACACTGTCTCAGGCTTTGGATAAAGACTACTTTGGTTGGAAGCTCAACTCTGTCACAAATTACTTATTTGGCCTTCGGTAAAATTTTAAAATCTCTTGATACCTGTTTTTTTCATCAGTAAAACAGAATAATGATGGGCTAAAGCATAAAATGTTTGCATTCATTTACTAACACTAATTTTTCAGCAAATATTTGCTGTAATTTCCTTATTGTATTATTAAGCTCCAACAACTGATAATCTTCATTTCTTCCACTGTAAGTCTCATAGTTTTCTGATGTAATCTTTTAACATAACATATGCAGTAGATTGTTCTCTTTAAATATATTTTTAAAAATCACTCATGAATCAGAAGCTGACTATATAAGGCCAATTGGTATTCAATTATTTAATTAATATTATTATTTTAGCATTTTAACTTTCAGTTCTTAGTTTGCTATTTAAGTTGGCATGCAAGTGATATTTTGTTATTTATTTTTTAAACTTTAAAACAGATTACAATCAAGATATGTTTAAGCAAACAAAAAGAGGAAATAACTATAGAAAATTAAATAAAATCAAACAAGCTGAATGTGAAACAATTATATGTGAAAATTCTAGTTCATATGTAAAAGGTACATACCTTTCACTAATAAGATCTGCTTTTAAAACCTAAGAGAATTTAAAATTTACAAAGGTCTTTAACAAAGCAAATTTGGGGCATACACTTTATTGATAATCACATTATTAATCACTCACAAATGCCAACCTTAAAATAAAGATCAGCATCATTTATTTACTCTTTGCTTTTCTTAAAAATTTGTTTGTTTTAAATTAAGGTCAATTGGAAAAGCAGGTAGTTTTAACAGTAAGAGCCTTTGTCTGAGAACTGGCCTAACATCTTTGAGCCTAAGCCTGTATATGTTCAAAAACAATATATGTCACTTTTACATTTTTACTTTGGGAATGTAATAATGGATTCTGTTATATAGGTTAAGTTAGACAGATAAGGCATTGCTCATACATTATCCTGAGCTCCTTCAACTGTTCAATTCATTTCTTAAATACCAATTTATCATAGGATTTATTAACACCCTGTCCATAAGAGCTACCTCCCACTCTCTATCTCATGTCCTGACTTATTTATTTTTTTCACAGTAATTTCAATTAATGAAAAATCATATTCCTTAATTTTCTTGTTTATTACCTATCTTCATTAGAGTGTAAGCTCAATGAAAACAAGCTCTTTTTTCTATTCTCTGCTGAGAATGGAAGCCTTCTTGGTACACACTCATTTCCTAATAAATATTTGTCCAATGAGTGAGTAAATCAGTATGTTTAGAAGTAGAAAATTTAAAAAAAAATTTCATGCATACTTAATATGCTTTAAAATTATATTTTAAGGTATAATTTTTGATTACATGAAAGTACACACATAAATGAAGGCAATGGATATATGAATACATAATCTATATATATTATACATATATTAAAATTCAGTATATGATCTGCAGGATGAAAACATAAGTCCACTGCAGAGTTACTCTCTATATAAATGTGTTTCCTAGAAAGTACTATGGATTATGAAAAGAACAAGTCTATTATATTTTCAAACACATTGGAAAAATCGGGTAAGTTCTTTCATTAATTTGTTTTTTGGTAATGTAGTTTTGAAAAATTCAAAATGAGCATACCCCATTAAATTAAGCAAATATGAGTACTAGTGATTACTAGTTGGTTATATTTTACACCTAAAAATTGTACCAGAAGTTTGAAAATAGATTGCATAATTCTACAAGTTGTTTGGCTTTGAATAATTGTAGAATCATAGATAAGTATATTGTTTTTATTGATCGAAAGTCCTTATAACTGTAAAATTATAAAGATACTGTTTTACTCAAAGTATTTATGAATAAAATTATTTTGCTTTTCTTTGATATATCATTAAAATATGATAATCTATAATTATGCATGTTATGTTGCTATCAATTCATAAAGTAAATGAAATGTTTGAAATAACCTAAACTGTATAAAGAATGAACATTTTATTAAAATGAGCAGACATTCTCCAGTACATCTTAAACAGACTCCTAGTTTGTTAAAATCCAGGAGAAATGCCAGAAACATGTAAATATCTCAGTAAGATCAATTAAGAGACAGTTACAAATTGAGATTTGTGTGAATGCTGACAGATGTTCCACTACATGCATGTATTTCTTTTTCTAGTGATATAAATTCTACCTAGTATGAGCTAAAATTTGACTAAAATTTCAAGATTCCTTGCAGT